>JAXGGA010013760.1:0-34169 GCA_038373865.1 Uloborus plumipes
GAAAATGTTTTCATCTTGATTGCAGAGTTCATTCATAGCTTCATCATTACCAGCGCCACTGGTAGAAGGGAAATTAGATCAAATTCACTGTTCAAAAAACTGAACTCACTATCTCCTGACGATTGGAGGCTAAAATCATCTGCATCTTCAGAGGATGATTCCATTTCTTTACTTTTTTGCTTCTTGCTGTTTGATGACAGCTTCTTATTGGAAGATTTATTTTGTCCTTTCCTCTTGTTAGATAGATTGGATGTTTTATCCTCAACGGTGTCATTAACATTTTGGTGTCTCACTTTTTAGTCTACGTTTTATGGTTGATCTGCAAATTTTGAAATGAGCTTCTGCTTTCCTTTGAGACATTTCACCAGATTTTATTGCTTTCAGGCATTCCTGCAATCGGTCAGTTGAGAAGTCTTTGTATTTTCGGCTTCCAGGAAGTCTCTTGTATTTGGACGGCATGGCCAGTCTTAACCTGAAAAAGGTAAAGGTTGGTCTAATACATTGCCTATATTCCTTATAATACACGAAAACTAATAAAAATTTATAGTTCAGTGTCATTGAGTTGATAAATTAAAAAAAAAAAGTTTGTAAGGGTTACTTGGATCCACGTAAATAGTGGGTCCAAGTAACCCTATAATTTGATTATTGGTCACTGTCACAGACTTTGTTATAAATAGCTTAAATAGCTAAAAGTATTGACAATCTTGGGCTTAAATAACATTTGTGAGGGGTTTAACAAGAAAATAATACACTTACCTTAATTAAATGGTGAATTGTATGCTCTAAGAGCATAAAAGTTGTAGGCTGGAAAATTCTGCACACGTAGCAAGGCAATAACATAACCTCAACTAATCTCAGGAAGTTGCTTAGAGAGCCGTGTAGGTAGCGTTAGAGACTGCATAGTGCTTCTACCTAGCGGAGAAATGAGGAACTACGTGCAAATCTTCAACTAATAAGTACCAAACCCATATTTAATCATTTTTTTGAAATGGGCTCAAGTAACCCCCTAGGGTCCAAGTAACCCTGATTTACGGTACTTATGTTATAAGTAGTTCAGATAAAAATTGCGAGGGGGGAGGTGAATTTCCTATTTATTTTTTGGTAATTACTTAATTATACATTTTAATGAATTTACTCTTATTTTCAAATCATATGAATCTACGATTAGACATTGCCACGTTTTTATTTCCGTCATGTCTACATACATGTGATTACTTTCGAAACAATTTGGCTGAAAATATTTGACATATCGTGACTGGTTTGTTCGACGAGTATAAGTGCTATTAAATGCATATTTTTTTACTTTTAACTTTTATCATTTTTGTTTCTCTCTCTATATATAACTGTTTCATTTTATTTTGCATTTTTTTTTTCAAATTGAAATTTCTAACCAAAACCCAGCAAGCGAAGAATGTTCCCTTTTACAGCAGGGTAGATCGCCGTCGCCTTACACGATCTTCGTTTAGAGATCGTAGTAATTTTAAATGAATTGAAAAATTTGGTGCGGATGGGAAATTTTTTTAACCCTTTCAGGGGCGGGTCATTAAATTTTACTTTCAGATGAGAAAAAACCAGCAGGATGAATTGCAGTAGTCATACAGACTACAGAAATGAGTTTAAAAAAAATTTGCTGTCCCCCGTTTCAGAATGGGGGCCGGTTGCACAGCGCAACCGGCGCCCCGCCAGGACATTGAAAATGCAATATGAATGAGCTTCGTTGAAGATTTTGCTGGCATAAATATTTTAAGATTGCATGTCTTTTCTATCACCATTACCGTATTAAAACATGCCTGTGAACAGGGGAACCTCGATGGGAGGTCATTGTGACCTCCCAAAAAATCTTTATACCACAAATTTTGTCTGTCAATTCGGCAAACTTGGATATCTAAATGCAAAATATTGCAGTTTTTCAATGTCCAAGTGTTTATTTTCATCACATGAACGTTACTCCCCCCCCTCCCCCCTCATATCATATTTCAGTAAAAGTTAGAACTACATTCTTCAAATGGAAAATTTGAAGTTCGCCACATCCCAGTCTGAATAATTCAACTTTCATTAGTATACAATTTAGAAAAAATGGAATAAAATGAATTTTTATTTTTAAAGAAATTTTATACCTAAGTATGAATTTTTAATAAAAGATTAAAAAATTCTAAACATTACAAATTTATAAAATTAAGTTTAAATCAAACAAATCATATTTTCATACCTTTACACTATTACATTTATTTCTGGTGGAACTTTTGAAAGCATGTAACACCTTTTTGAAGCATGCATAAACCAACATTGCATGTTTCACACATCCACCGACTTCTGTGTGGTTTATCGGTGGTGCTGCAAAATGTACATCGACGTGGTTTACATCTTTTCGGAACATGCTCAACATTTTGCAAACGTTTTTCGTCAGGAACGGTAATGTTTGTGTTTTTTTATAGTAACAGGACTGGAACTTTTCGTTACACGTTTTTTTGGTTCATTCGCATTTCCAATTGCAATCAAACATCTAATTATTTCCATCTGAAATCTTGAATTACACTGAATTCACGCACTGAGCTGGGATGCTGTGTGTAGAGGATGAAAGCATTCACGATGACAACATCTAAAAAGTGGAAGAAAATCCTATGCCACCATTTTTTACTTTTTCTATCAATCTCATAGATGCTTTTGAGATGATCGAAATGATCGACGTAGCCCATATGTTTGTTGTAATCACGCACAACGTTAGGGCATGGCACCTTTATTTTTTTCCCATCTTTTCCCGTTCTTTCCACGAAAAAAGTGTCCGTGGGGTTTTCTTGGGTAGACAGCATTTGCACACATCTTTTGTCTTTCCATTTTACACAGGCAACATTTTCGTTGCTGACTGCCCAGTCAAAATCACCTCATTCCATTTTTTTTTCATCGACTAAGCATTTCGGCAAATTTTTCCGATTTAAATTTACGGTCCCAGAACAGTAAATATTTTGGGTTTCAAGGAATCGAAATAAGTCGTAGGATGTGAAATAATTGTCCATGTAAATTCTATGGTTGTTTCCATAAAGTTTTTCACAAAGTGTCTTCACAACTACTCTTTCTCCTAATTTTTTTTCCACTTCTTTTAGTTTTCCTGTATAAATTTGGAACCGACAAGCAAATCCACTTTGGTCGCAACGCATTCATACCTTGTAACCCCGCTTTATCAGTTTTTTTGGCATGTACTGCTTCAAAGAGCTTCGCCCTTTGAATTTAATCATTGACTCGTCAATCGATTGGCATTTTCCTGGTCGAAAGACACTTAGAAATTTTTCAGACAGATGCAATGCAATAGCAAAGGTTGCACTTTGAACAGTTTGTCGAAATTTGCATCACTTCGCTGCAGCTGTACGCTATTGTCATTCAAGTGAAAATGCGACAATATCCACAAGAACCTCTTCACAGGCATTTGTCTGGCAACGCTATCCACATGAAGAAACTCATTTGTAGACCAAAAATCTCTGTAACTGGGAAGCTTATGAACTCCCATGAGCAGGTTGATGGCCAAAAATTTGTACATTTCCGCCAAAGAAATTGGTGCGTAAGTTTTTCCAATCTGGGGTTGCATATAAATTGGTTTGGAAAACCATATGCTCAATGAAAGTCACTGAGAGCAATGCAAAGAACAATCCTATAGGCGATGGGTCTTCCATATTGAGGATTTCATCAGACAAGCCAGAATCTGCAACAAATTCCGGATTTTTACGAATTATTGGACTTTGCTTGGTCCAAGTTACATTTACAAGGCATGATGGACCTGGCAAATCTTCTGGCACATCAGCGTCATCATTATCCTCTTGTTTCATCAGAAAACTCATCTTGTGGATATTGCTCATTCCCCACTTCCTTACAGGGGGGAATATTATCATCATCATCACTATTTTCTGTGACCGTAGATTCAGGATCTGAGGGAAGCTCGTCAAATAAAGTCAAGGCTTACGAAATGCTCAGCCCTGGACGGGGCATTTTTTTAAACAATTACGTTATGTTTCAAAAATCTTTAAATATTTTACAAACTTATATTTACAACTAAAACACTATCATCAAAAATATAGAAATTATATATTTACAGAAGTATTTTACAGTGAAACCAAGAGCAAGAGAAAAAAGCAGCCTTTCTAGAAACAGAAAGATTCGAGACTGGTGCTCTCCTGATTTTGTGTAAATAATTCCCCTCTTTCAAAATACCAAAGAACCTCACCTTTGACCCCTGTATGTAAATACTTGAACTGCAGGCTACTTTATATTATGAATCAAGACCTCTCCCTAACACCCTCTTGCAAAAGACAACCCTGTGCATCAGACAGAAAACAGATGTGAAAGAGAGTCAGCTGCTAGGCTGCAAATCAATTATCACTGACGCTTAGAGGGGCACTGGTTGCACTGTGAAACCCACAGATAGATAGTGAAAATTAGGTGTGTTAGGATATTCTTTTTTTGAAACTGGGTATATTGCAATGATCCTTGATGATGGTTTATAATATTCATCACCTTAGGTCTGAATATTTTTTTGTTTTTTATGGAAAAAAAAATTAAACAAAATAGTGGCGAAAACAGCTTTTCATTTCTACACTGGCATGCACATTGCACATATTAATAATAAAGGAGCTATGATGCTGCCATCTATTGATAGTTATTGAAAGTAATTGTACTTTGAGACCTTAATTAAGAAAATTGAGCTATTTTTTGCCAGAGAAAAAAATTATGAAAAAGTGCGATTGCACAGTGCAACCGGCGCCTTTGAAAGGGTTAAGGCAGATCGGTAAAAAGACGGAACTATGTTTCGCTAATCAAATTGGCTGAAGAATCGAATAACAATTGGGTATCAAAGTGAATGTTTCAGTAAATCTTCGTGTTTGCAAAAAAGCCTACACTCCCTCTTTTGCATCCTATATAGGAAAGTAACATAATATTGAATAAAAGTTTAAATTTCACTTTGAGAAAATCAGCCGAAGAAATTCAATTCTGAGCAATAATGGGTTTCATTGATTTGCAACATAGGCTTTTACTTCATTTTACGTAGTAAAGGAAGTATTGTGATAGCGAAAAAAAAAATTAATTCACCAGCTATTTCAAAACAAGAGCTAATAAAAAAGAAATAATTATGAGAAGAAAAATTTATGCTTACAAAAGCAGTCAGCTGCATTTCCACAGCAACACTTAACATCACTGTTAACACTTGTTAAAAGCAGCTACCTAAATTCTTTCCAAAATTATAGAGTACATTCCTGGCATAAAAAAACATCTACTCCTTTATTAGTCGGACTTTAGGGATTCTCGAAATCCTTTTTGGCAAAAATGTTTTATTCAATTCCACTTCGGTATAAAGCAGAAGAGTTGGAATTTCCGTTGAAGTGATTAATACAAAAAGAACAGTTGCTGTACATTTCCTTTTTATAGACATGACAAATATAAAGCAACAACATCTAGAAATAAATGGATATTTTAAGAATCATCACTATCATTCAAAAGTAGTAACAATAATTTCAGAAGCAAAATAATTTTTCAATATTTTTTATTTAAGTCCATCTTAAAAATTAGAACAACGGCTCTGGAAATTCAAAAGTTACTTCTTTTCCAGTGAGTTTTTTATACACAGCAGCAAATGTTTCCGTCTAAAAATGAAACAAAAATAGATATCAGAAGAATTAACACAGCTATCTTCAACGAAATAACAGAAAAATGTATGGTTAATTCACGATCACAGTTATCTAGTCTTATAAGGGTTTAAAAAAAAGGGAAAACTGCTATGACAGGTCTCACTTGCAAATTTATAATACACACTCACTACCTTTTAGCATTTTGTGGCTTGATTACTTTGATTCTCAGATTTATAGCAACTACTGGTCACAGCCTAGTAATTAAAAATTTAAATTCTCAAATTCATTTGAAAGACTGAAAACTTTGACCTGGGGAAACTTTTACAGTTAATGACAGAATTCATTTTTTTAATTATCAAGTGTTTCTAAACGCAAACATTTTGTACTTAAAAACTACATATATCAGAATAAAAATAAAGAAATATATTTTTAATGCAAAAACTGGAAATTTCATAATCATTCTGGGAGGCTCAAATACTTTTCAACTCCAAAAAAATTTCGCTCCATCAATTAAAATGTGCCAATCTAGTGACAATTTATTACCAACTTAAAATGCATAACTGCAAAAAACAAAAAACCTTTTTCTGATACACTATCCTGTGAACTAGTTTTTTGAATAGACAAATTTTAAAGACTGAAAAATATTAGATAGCTAATTCTTTCCTTGCTGTATTAGACTATGCAAGTCAACAATCATATTTGAAGTAAAACATGAAGTCAAGGGCTGAGTGAGGGGAGAAGGTCAAACAAACCCAAGTTTTAACACATATTTGCAGAACATCTGCTGAATTTGCTTATCCGCTGTTACAATGCCACATTATTCCCCGGATAATCAGGAATTTGCAATACTGTGTAATATTTACATATAAGAAATTGAAATATTACAAGTGAGTGTAGAATGGTTGTAGAAGTTTAATTCTGGCTGGTTTCGATTATATGAATTACATGTTATAAAAGCATGCATAAATGAAATTTTTTTCATGTTTGTTGCATAAGGAGGGGAAAAAATGTAACTGTCAGATCCTTCAGACATGTTTTTCCTCATCGTTGTATCAGAGTTGGATTGAAAATCATCATTAGGATCGTAATTACCTTTAACATTTTATAAAAAGCCATTTTTAAAAATACCATCACACATGAACATTAAATTTAAAAAGATAAGCATTTCAAAAAAATATATGAAGCTACTCTGAAAAGTTAAGTTGTGACTATGACAAAACTTACCTCCTTCGGAGATTAAGATGGGATACTTTTAAATAGTTTTTTAACTCCAGTCCACTCTAATAACAAACCTTATAAACTGAAATTCCAAGAAAGATGTAAACAATGTCATGGTCATAACTTAACCAACCGGAGGAGCATTACAAACTGGACATAATGAAATAATTACCTTGTGTTCAATATTTGTTTGCTGTGTTTTATCTAAATGAACCTTCATCAAACGACTTCCATCTAATCGCACCCTTATTCTTTTGCCTACAATTTCTGCTGGGAATACTAAGTCTTCAAGAATAGCATCATGTACTGCTGTTAAAGTTCGGCTAAAATAAAATGAAAAAACAATGAAATTACTGGTTATCAAAAGCAGAGCAAATGAGAATACTAACCATTGCGACAACTTACACCTACAATACACCGTAAAAAAGATTATGAATTTCTTAATGTTACATTATAATTTGCAATTCTTCAAGACTTTGAAAGGCCACAAAAAATAAATTAAAAAAAAAGGCTTTAGTATTAAATTCAAAACATTTCTCAACAGAGATCAGATACTATCTAGCAGAGAAATTCATGGTTTGTCATCTCTACTTATTATACATCATTTCTTTTACTAATGGTTAGAATATGAATTATGTGTTGAAATTCAACCGTAAACAAAATGTAATTTTTCATATTTTGTTGTACTTGCAAGAAAATGAAAAACTTATACACCGAAAAAAATATTTAGTATGACTTATATCACATTACTAACATTAAAATAAATGTAACAGAAACATGGAAATAAATTTAACCCTTTGCAACTAATACTATTACAACGAATTATCAACAAAATAAATTTTCAGTCCTGCTTTTATTTCAATTACATTGCTTTTATTCTATTACAAAGAACAAAGTGGTGGTTCCTTGCATTTAACCATTAGAATTTATTTTTGTTCTGCTATAATACAACTTTATTTGGTGCTTATTCATTTGCATAACTTAATTTTTATTCATTTCGTTAACATTTTACCATCTTTAAGTGCAATGATTAGGAGCGACTGTAGGGTTTGTCCTATTAAGCACGAAAAATTTATTATATTGTTAATCACACTATAATTTTAATATAGGAATTTTAAAGGTAACCTTTCATTCTTTTACATACAAGGTTATTCTGGTTTATATATCTCTAGAAAAAAGTTAAGACAAACACCGGAAAAGCCCTTTAAAAGAATGTAAGAAAAGCTCAAGCAGTATTCATATAAAGTAACTACTATAGAGAATTCAGTGAGAACTGAGAGTGGAAGTAAACAAAGCAGCATGATGCTTGGCATACAGATGTCTAAAACAGCTTCAATTAGATGAGCAAAATACTCATAACAGCCAACTGAGTGGAAAATTATGAAGGGACAAGTGTTGGCCATGCACAACAACTCTTAATTTCTTCTATCACGTCTCTCTAAATCCACTACAGGTATATCGCTCATTCGGATACATTGCACTTACAAAAAAAAAAAATTTGCATTTGACATTACAGAAAAAAAAATATTTAATTTTCTTATTTTAATCAATAAACAAACTTATATTTTCAGTTTTCATACCATTGATTCATTGCAGTTTAAGCTGCAACTTTTCTTCTGTTTTCCACCATAAAATTATCGAAATAATTCTTCTTTGTTATTGTAAAAGCAAAATTAAGACTAATTTGGTCCTCACAAATCAAATTGTTCAAATGATAATGATATAATTTCATTGTAGGCGAATTAGTCATTAAGTTGTATGCTACTTAAATGGTTATTTTTTATGGCCTCTTATATTGCGTTTTCTTATATACCAATAAGCGCAATAATACGAGGGGTTACAATCAGGGTTGCAAAAAACCCGGGTTTTTTTCAAAAACCCAACCCGGGCGGGTTTTATTGGGTTTTTTTAGATTTATTGTTTCTTTTGCTTGTTGAAAAAGGAAAAGGCAAAGGGGGGGGGGGGAGGATTTCTTCTTTCTTGTTTAAAAAAGAATTAAGAATGCTGATTTTTATTTTTGTCTTAATTCAATTATCTTTTAATATGCAATTAATTTGCATTTAAATAATGTAAATAAATCATCATAAAAAAGACAAAGAAATAAATAACATTTGAAAATTACTTTAAAGGATTAGTTTACACTTTTTTATTATGCCACCACCAACCAAGTTTCATCATAGATAAATGTTAAAAAAAAATACTTAAATGTAACGATATTTAGTAATAATTTATGCTCAATTTTCGTAGTTATTAGGATGAAGGTGTAACATTTTAAAATGTATTTTGTAACATTATCTTCTTTTCCCGTAATATTACTCGAGGCCATTGCCAACTGTAAACAAAACAATTGTTGGCATCGGCAGAAAAGAAATTGCCTTAGTGTTTTATATATACACTTCATGGGTTAACTTTTTTAAAAACAATGAATAAAATCTAATATAAAAAATGCTGAACATGAAATAAAACTCACTAATTTTAAAAAACCCAATAAAACCCACTTTTGTGCGGGTTTTATTGGGTTTTTTAGAGTGGGTTTTACCCAAAAGAACCCGGGTGGGTTTTTTTGGGCAGATGGGTTTTTTGCAACCCTGGTTACAATATGTTACAAATAGCATGCTTGCACTTAGGTCGAGATCAGATACTATCTAGCAGAGAGCTTCATGACATATCATCTCCAATAAGTATGCATCATGTCTCAAAATAATTTAAAAACATTTAACACAACAGTCAAGAGAAAAACAAATCAGGAAAGAAAAATTTTACACCTCGTTACCAAGTTCATTTTGATGTTTTACAAATCAAATATTAACAGGACATTTCGACGTAGTATTACAGCCCAATAGTCTCCATTGGTATTTAGCCATCATAGTGCTACCAATCTGTGAGAAGCATGGGTGAAAGTTTGGCCATGTTTCCAACCATGTTTTTGTATATTCAAACAAAAATGAAGGGGGGGGGGGGGGGATTTTAGAAATTTGAATTCTAAAGACCTCATTTTAGACGATCTTTCGTGATATCAGAATGAGGTGTGGCTTATCTTAATATTGGGTGACTGTAGGTACTCTTCCCGCAGTTTTTGAAAATTGTTAACAAATCGAAATTTTAGAAGATCTCCGACAATGTTAGGAAAGGAAGGTTCTGAAGTAGTAACCTCGGAAGTTTTTCTAGATCACAGCTCTACTAACAAAATTATAGTACATATTTGATAACGTCAGGGGAATGGAGTGTTCAGGGACTTTCCCACTCCTTAAAATTGCAGTTTTAAAAATAGTTTTAAACTTTTTAGTGCTGTTATGAGAGAGGAGATTCGAAGGCACTCGCCCAAATTTTTTTCGAAAATGATGTCTTAAAAAGCGATTGCAGGATATATCTGGTAACGTTAGAGAAAGGAATGAGGCTCAGAAACGTATCCTCAGGGATTGAAAAAAGGTCCAAAATCAAAATATATTAGTTTTTCGATAATATTAGAGTGAGGGTTTTATTTAATTATTTTTTTTAGGGATCAGATTCTTGAAATTTGCTCAAATTTAATTGAAAAAGCACAAAATTAAGAATGATAGAAAAGAATGAATGCAAAGGGTTGATTTAAATATTATATTCTCAAATATGACATTTAACTAACTATGATCACCAAAAATTTTGGTTCAAAAATGATGAAAATAAGTTATGAGTTTTGGTATCTCATACTTCCCGACTAATGCATAATTTTGCTGCTTAAATTCCTAAATTTCGATTGCCATCTGAAATACCTGTGAAAAATTTTTAGGGAAGAGGGGGGAACATTTATGCTCCAGCTAAACTCAACTCAGATGCAGCAGCATTGAAATTCCCGAAGGGGCGTCGCAAAATGACGATCGTGCAAGTCTTCTATTGTGGAATATGAAACATAAGATATGTAAAAAATAATAGCAAGAACAAAATCTGCGATATTCATGTGCAGGAGCGCCCCTATGGGAGGTCCCGGGAGGACATCGTGACCTCCCAATAATTTCTGCATTCGGCATTTTGCTGACGATTCGGCAATTTGAATACAATATTGCCACAGTGAGTTTATTTGTTATTTTCAGTTTTTATCATTGTTTTTTAAAAGATGCCTAATGTTTTTCTCACTAAATGTTATGCATGTACGACATGTGTGCGTGCTTGTATTTTATCATTCGGTAAAATTGGAGCCTTATTCGGCAAATTGATAATTTTCCCCCTCCCAAAAATTTTAGTTCGGGGCGCCCCTGTTCATGTGGTATAATTACACGGAAAAAGTTTGAGACCGTTACTGAGGCGGATGCAATCTGATTTCAAAATGCGTAAAAAATCGAGACTGACAGGTAAAGGGCTGAAAAACCCAAATGTTAACTTTACGCCAAACCTGTAAACATCGACTAGTTTTAGGGTGTCTTACAGAAATCCGATTTAATGTTTCGCTTATTTTCTGTCTTTGTAAAAAAAACTGAAGGAAGGAGATCAATTTTTTTTCCATCTTGATATCAGTCTCGGGTGATTTCGTCAAGACGGAAATCCGTCCTGAGACGGAAGGTCTTGCACCCTTGTGAGAAGTAAGTGCCTTCCTAATGATGCATAGAATTTTGAGATCAAAATATAGCTTAGTAATAAATGTCTTTAAAAAATGTGTAAAAAAGGGAAACTAAATTGCACAGGCTAATATGATTCAGTCCTTGTAGGTTTCAAACTAATATTTATTGGTGCGACAATTGATTGTGGTTTGAGATAAAATTAACTGATATTGCAACATTGTGCACTCTACTCTTTCTCAAATTAAATGATAGCACCATATCGAGCACATAAAATGCAGAATACCATAACAGAAAAATATACAAATATGCATTGACATATTTACCTTCTTGGTCTCTTTTGCTTATTCTTAACTTTCATTTTTCTGGTTGGTTTAGGCAGTATTGTTCTACGAGCAATGAAAACAACATGCTTTCCACTGAATTTTTTTTCAAGTTCCCGCACTAGTCGAGCTTGAATTTTCTGAAATGATTTTAACTGTGGAACTGGAACAGATATAACAAGTGCCTAAAGAGAACAAAGAAATGACGATATCAGAATCCAGCCAACACAATAACAGAAAATTGAAGTTAACATCACATAATTGATGGGATACAAACATTTGCCCAGGATGCCCACCAGATCAGAGAATTAACAAATAAGCTAGGTAGAAAAAAAGTTATGCGGTGTCAGAATTACGTCCCTAAATTTATTTCACAGTATAACTCATAATTGTTTTTC
This sequence comes from Uloborus plumipes, assembly GCA_038373865.1. Taxonomy (NCBI): domain Eukaryota; kingdom Metazoa; phylum Arthropoda; class Arachnida; order Araneae; family Uloboridae; genus Uloborus; species Uloborus plumipes. The sequence continues at coordinate 12,081 of JAXGGA010013760.1, forward strand.
ATCACACACCACAAATGTACACATAAATAATACACCATTTACAAGGCCCAATCCAAAACTTTCAACAAATAAAATATTTTTCTTTAAAAAGAAATTGCAAAACCTCATAAGGGATGTCTAGAATTCTTTTTTACGGGTTCAAATATGACGTAGGAATGAGGTCTTAAATTTAACCTCATGATAGAGATATCATGGTACACATCACCACTAATTATCAGGCAGTGTTAGAAATAAGTGGACGTTTGTTGCATTTTGTAAGGAAAGTTTTTACTTGAAGCATAGACATTCAACTCAGGTGCCAAATTCGAAATCTACATCTTTGGATTACATTAAAACAGGTTTTTCTTTACAGACTTGCAGTATTAAGACCCATGATTGACATAGGTAGTTAGTTCATTTTGATGCTCAGAATCTTGTACTAAGCACCATCTTAAAGCCTACTTTTAAAACTTATTTTTAACACTGCTTACAACACCCATCTCTGTGAAACATTGTTCAGAGGATTTTTACAGTGGAGAGGGGACAAAATTGCTAAAAACAAGAAAAAATCTTAAGTCTCCTAATTTTGTTTTACGATAATATACTCATCCGAATGTAGTGTCAGAATTACGTCCCATAATACATTTCACAGTTAAACTCATACTTTATTTTCATCATTCACTACATTAATTCTTAGAAACTTGTATATAATTATGTACAGTTAGTACTAAGTAAGCTTATTCTAAAAAACTTAGTGAAACATATGCGATAGCAGTATTATAGGCTAACAGAAAAAGTGCTTTTGCTGCTAGCCATGTTAAGCTAGCACTTAGGTCATTTCTTATTTCTAATCTGTTTTATAAGAAACAAGAATTAACTAGATTACACGCCACACACCAAAAGACACGCACTTAAATAGAAGGAACTTAGTTCATATTACAGGGCCCAAAGCTAAGCATTCGGTAAAAAAAATTTTTGATTAGGCTTAAGTATTGGCAAATCTCAAATTTTCACTAAAAGAATATAAAATTAGGAAATATATTAATTATTAATCTTTGACTAACACTTTTAAAAATTAGTCAACATAAAATAACAAGAGTGGGCCCCTATATCAATATTTCTATACCCCCTCATATGTAGTGTCAGAATTACGTCCCATAGTACATTTCACAGTAAAACTCATAATAGATTTTCATCATACACTACAGAAGAGCTTGATTTTAAAGAAATAAAAGTTTAATAAAGGAAACAGACCACTTTGATTTGAAACAGGTTGGATTAGCGAGAACCAGCGATTTCACCATGTACGCGTTCATGCAGATCCAACCTATTTGAAAATGATGTGGTCTGTCTCACTCCACCCGCCATATCTCTATGGCCTAGTTTTATCCTAAATGATTTTGAAGTCAATTATTCCCTCACTCTATTTCAAATAGGAATTGTACAGTCAAGAATACACAAATGCTTTTCTTTCGAAACATGCTTGTATCTATATCTATACAGATTCCAATAGTGTCAGAATTACGTCCCATTGTATATTTCACAGTAAATTCATGTTAGAGTTTCATCATACACTACAGAACAGGATTCAATTATAAAAGAAACAACATAAATAGTTGCACATCAAAATAATTGCCAAGTGCATATGACAAAATTAATTTGATTAATTTATTAAACTTTTACTTAAATGAAAACAATACTTGTTATATTCAATAAAAACTGGTTGATAACGCAATTTTCAAACATCTATTAAGGTGTATTAATGATTTTAATTGAACAAACAAGGTAAAAAACATTTATACGTAAGAAATGTCTCAAATAAGAGTAAACATATGCAGAACCCAATCATATGCAGTACGAGAAATATTTCTTCAAACATATTACTCACAAGAAAATGAGCTCTTACGGTTAAAACTAATAATAGTTAACTCCTGAACTAATTATAGTTAAATGAACGTTTTTATTAGCTAATGATGCACTGCATCTCACTTACTTTTTTACCATTGACATCAACTTCTTTTGCTCCTACTATATACAGTTCTCGAAGCTGAGCTTTGAGATCACTATTCAATTCTAACTCCAAGAGAGCCTAAAAAAGAAAAAATATCAGAAAACACAAATCACACTATGTGTTGAGAACTATGTAACTCATACAAAGGTTCAGTTACCTGAGAGATAGTGTTTTCGAGCTCGTCTGGCTTTTCATTATGGGGTTTGACAATTTTAGCGCCGATAGAATACATCTGCAAAACAATTCAAACTTAAAACACTACAAAGTGAACAGGCAACAGTAAAAAAGGCACAGTATTGAAGAACAGTAAATTCTGGCAATAAGAAAATTATAATTTAGAAATTTTTTTCATCACAGGCTATTCATGCACCCTACAACAATCCCAAATCATCCATAACAAATCTTAAGAATTGTGAACTGTTTTCTTGTCACAGAAACAAACAAAACGAACATAGATTTACAATGTAATTATTTTGCTTAAAGAAAAAAATCTAAATTTACTTTGAAATATTGTTGATAATTCCCGCTATATTAAAGCGTGAGCGACATCCCCATATACAAGTAGAGGGCGCTGTAGCCTGTTGCCGTGTTGCTTCTGAAATCGCTGCCAAGAAATATCAACAAATTATATACATATCTGAAAATTTTTCATTCTGTGTTTTAAATGCAGAAATTCGAAATAATGAATAAAAAAATGAATTAAGTTTTACGCTGGTTTTTTTTCAAGAAAATTTCAGTCACTTGTTGAGAGTTGAAAAAAAGATGCTCAAGAATGATACAGGAAACTTTAGCAAAAAATTTTAGTGATAATTTATATTTGATTGAGTGCGAATTGGGAATTAGAATTTGATACTGTTCTAATAATATAAAAAAATTCTGTCAAGAAAAACCTTTTTTGTCGAGTTCCGCCTAGAAATATTTTTACTTATGCTGAGAAGAAATCAGAAACAACTCAATACAACAATTCGGTTTGGGGCTTGCTTGAAAGCAAAAACGTGAAAAGGCCACGTATTGAAAAGGTTAGTAATCGTATTATTAATTGTTTTAAAACTATTTTATCAATATCAAAGCTGTAAAAAATGCATCACAATTTTTTTTCATTTTAAGTTTATGATAGTCGATCATCTTCGTTCGCGTATGGGGAAAATGGTGGTCGGTTCTTCATCTCCTTGGTTGAAAATAATCGCTAAGTTTCATCGCTTTATTTAACTAAATATTATTTAAAACTTCATAATTTCAATTAAACTGTTTGTATTTACTTCCTGAATTCGTAAAGTATTGTTCATAAGCTTCTTACTGACTTGTAGTAAAAGATTGTTTAAAAACACGTGGTGTAACTACTGCTGCAATGAGGTAGGTAACCCTCTTCTGTGAATACTGTTTTATTCGCTGTTTGTTCCATTTAAGCGTTTTTCACTATAATGTTTCTTTTATATGTGTATCGATCAATTTGTCCGTGCGTTTTTATGAAGGTGTCTCATGCGAAGGGGGTCAATTTTGTATAAATCCGAGCACCGATCCTACCAACTTCGTGCAATAGCTCGACAGTTGCTCCAAAAGTCTGTCGATTAATCGTCTTCATGGTTCCTTTATGAACATCTTTTTGTTTGGGGGTCGAGGTAACTTTCGACCACAGCAGACAATAATGAATGCAGTGGTTTGGCACTAAGCATTATAACTCAATAGTTAGCAGTGACAGATTTATGTTATTTGGAGCCCTGTGTCACATAATTATGCAAAACATTTATTACATGCATTGTCGGTGCTTTCCCGGGCCCTATTGCCTTGCCGTCCCGGGCAAGGCAACCGTCCCGGGTAGGCAATTGAAACTAATGTTTGCTGTCTTTAAAAAAAAACATAGGGTACTTATCCGCTAGCCGGGTGCAAGCAAAAAATGCAGAACTTTCTTACAACCGTAAGCAGAATGTTTATTTGCCATGTTTGCTTGCACCCAGCTGATAGACAAGTACCACACATTGTGTATTGTATGATTGGTTGTTTTAGATGAAGGGTTTTCTTAGTTTATGATCTTGGATACACATTTGCACTAACATGCGGAACAAACATCAGATCATGCTATTGGTTTACAGAGCAGTCTGAGCCAATCATGACGTTTGCAAGCAAAACTTGTTCAGGATAAGATTCTCTTTCCTTTCAGTATGTTCCGTTCCGAGTTTAAGTGAATGTATTTTCTAAATCAATGAGATTTGATTTTATCTGCATACTTAGTTATTTCATTTTTTGACAGTAAAAATGGCAGATGTAAAGCCTGCAAAAGTTGAAAAGAAAAAAGTGAAGAAAGAAAAAAAGGAAACGGCTGTTACCACGCCTAAAGCTGCTCCACCAAAACCACGAGAATATGTAAAGCCTGGAAGGTATGACTTCATTTTTTAAGTGTCTCTATTTTTATATTTTAGATAATGTCCATTAGCATAGCTGCCAATTGCTAGGAAAGAAACAAGGTTCCAACAAAGTACAGCCTGGAACTACGACGCTACGAAAACTTGACCAAAACATATGATCTTCTTTCTTTTCTATGATTCTCTTTCTACGACTTTGTGAGTAGTAAGGTTCCAAATTTTTGTTTAAAAATAAAGTTAATTGAATTATGAGTGAATCGAAAAATAAGTGATCTGTTACGTGGCCTGTTGTACATTATTCTTTGCGCCTGTAATATTTGTTATGAAACATTTCGTTTTGCACCTCCCCCTTCCCACTCTGTGCAAAACTCTGCTACAAATTTAGATTTTCAAAAGTTGGAAGCTCCGTCCATTAGTCATGCGGCAAATGGTTATTTGGCCTAATACTTGTTTTTGTCAAAAAACTAAGTATGGGCTGCATTTTAAGCATAATTTTGTATGATTAGGTGTTCAATTTACATTATTCATAGAAATGATATCATTATTTTAAAACTTTAAAAATATTTGTCCTAGACAGTTACCAAAAAGAATTTTTCGCAACAGTACTTAAAAAAACATGAAAAACATCAAAGAAAGAACAGACCGAAGCAATGTGGCATAGAATTTTATTAAGCAAAATTCTATTTAACTTATATTTCCTAAAGTTATTAGTAATAAACCAAGTTTCCCTATGATAATTTTATTTCTGAAGGTCTCGAATGGAATACATATCTGTTGATAAATATAATCCAGGTGTTATCTGCTTGTAACATAAGATGCACTATTGAACAAAATTTGGGGAAGCAATTTTTATCGACCATGAGCGGGATGTTCCATCATAACCATTTTTGATACCACATGCAAATTGTCCTTTTTATACAAGATTCAAATGTAATAAAATAAAAAGTAAGTTCGCAGGTCAAAACCTATATCTAAAATGTGTGATGATATAATACTAGTATATACCAGTGACGTGCGGTCTGCCCAAGCAAACCAAGCAGTGCATGGGCACCAAAAAAAAATCTCATTATGCTCATAATAAAGACAGGAAATATGAATGTATATTTTCTCTTGTCTTTCTTTTCTCCTGAAACGAAGTTTCAAATTCATTAAAAAGTCGCTTGACGACGTTCTCACACTCGCTCAAACGACGATTCCCCTGGATCCCCAAAGAGAAGACCATCCCTGCTACGAGTCGAACCCTAGCACAAGGAGGTTTGAAGGGGTGTTTCCATGCCAACACATGTCGCCGTGGCTCCTATCCAATGAAAGGAGACCTCCGAAGAAGCTCCTGTAGTGCCTGAAGCTCCTTCGAAACCAAGCAGGCAGTTCCATGCTTGGTGGGATTTCTAACAGTTGCTATTTTTCGGGTGAAAGTAAAATGTTTTAAACGAAGTATTTTTTGTTTTTGTCGCTGGATTTCAAGATGTCGGATATCGTCGCCGATTTGATTAAAGTACCCTTTTCTAGAAGATTATTTGAATGAGAAGAAAAGATTAATTTCAGGAGAAAGACCGGTACCAACACTGCCAAATTTAATTCAGCAGCAAAAGAGAGTAACTCGTCATTTTCAGACTGCGAATTATGAAAAGTGTGAGTGACTTACTGGCAGTGTGTCACACAACAAACTGTACTGTTGGAATTGTTTGCTCTTTAGTACTGACAAGAACTCTTCTTGGACAGCTAAAGGATATGATAAGTTAAGCAATTTAACTAAAGCAATAAGGGACCACTATGTATCTGTTGCTCATATTCGTGCTTCAATCTCTCTAGCTACTTTAGGAAGTGTTTGCATTGAGACTGAGTTGATTGTTTATATATTTTCTTAATAAGTGTTTCATTTGCATTTTTAATCGATCAGTATTATTGTTTGCTATACAAAGAATATTCTTTTCAAACTGACTTTTATTAGAATTAACACACATAGCTCAAAAAACTTATACTACTAACAAACAGGGCCGCCGAGAGGGGGGCAGCAGGGGCAAAATCCCCGGGGCCCGGCCCAAGAGGGGACCCGGGCTGCTAGTTTAAAAAAAAGGCTTTTTTTTTGGTTAACTGAACTTCATTTTTGTGTAGGCAAAGCAAAAACATCTCGCATCTACATGTGTCCACAGCAACGTAACGATTGCTCGTAGCCCAATGCCTTAGGGGGCTATCTTCTGTAGTACCAGGCATCTTACGTGTACAATGGAAAGTTTTAATGAATTTTCAAAGTGAGGAATAACTCTTTTAATAGTCAAGAAATGTAATTTTTTTCAAAGGATTTCAAAACACATACATGTGTAATTTATGTAAATATGTATTATTAATTTTGGGAAGTAGTGATAGAATTATTAATAGTTATTAGTAAATTGAAGTAGGAATATTATTTGTAAATTTGTGTTATGTATTTATGATTTATTTCATACGAATTTATATCATAGTATACTTAAGTACAGCACACGAGCAGATTATAAAAATATAAAACACACAAAAATATAAAATTGGAAGAAAAATTAGCAAATACGAAAAACAATTATTTTTCTTCACTGCACCGAACGTAAGTTGTCTTAGTATTGAAGTTTTTTTTTGGAAGGGGGGGGGGGCGCATGTCAGTACTCTGCCTCGGGGCCCCAGTAAACCTCTTGGCGGCCCTGCTAACAAATATTACGAAATATAAGTACTACTATGAAAAAAAAATTGAACATCGAAGTTGCTTGGGCACTCTCATGGGTCACATCACGTGCCTGGTATATACAAAAGTTAAGAGATCCTTAGAAATAATGTTTATAAATTATTTTACATGTTAGGAAGGTTGCTCTTGTTCATAGTCTGGGAGAAACAACTGACATATTTATGTACTAATTGAAATTAAAATCATAGATGTATAAAATAAAAATAAAAATCTTAGTAAATGCAAGACAGTCTATTAAGTATTTGACTTAGTTCCAATTGCTTATTTTTGTACATTTTATCACAACCTCTATCTCAAAACCTCTGAATCTCGAATTTTTCCTCTGTCCCATGAAATTCAAGATAGACTGGTTGGACTGTAATACAGGGTTGCCACAGGATACTTAAATGCTACTTTTTGCTACTTTTTTAGACACAAGGCAACTTTAGCTACTTTTTTATGCAAAAACAGGCCAAAAAGCTACTTTTCTTCACTGAATCTGCTTTTTTGGAGACTTTTCCCTCCTGACATAAGTTTTCTTTTTAAACACCTGGAGATTTTCTTTCACCCATGGTTTTAAATAATTTCCATTTCAAGAATAAAACCTTTCCTAAATAGACGTTATGGGCTGCACCGATGCACTGCATCCAATCAACAAGTTGGGCGTGGCTTAAGTGATGCGAAAACGAAAGTCAATCCTGTATGGAACTAATTTGTATGCTTCTTATATTACTGATATCTACGCTTTTCCAAAAGCTGAAACCTTATACAGTGCGATGCAAAATAGTAGACAAAATGCAAATATATGAATAAAAAGAAAACTATTCAGCGAAGTGCATTCGAATTTCTGCTGTAGGTAGACAATATTGTCCCAAATATGTTTGTGGAGTTTTTAAAAAAATAACCGGAACAAAATTCGGAAATTACAAAAACTTTTTTTTTGCTGTTGCAAAAGTTTAGACAAAAGTCAGATTTTATGAAAATATCTTTTGAAAGGAAATTGTTGGAGGAAAGGTGGGACTTTTTGCTTCGACTTTAAGGTGCAGAGATTGCTGAATGAATAATCAAACTTCCATATCTCTGTAGTTCTCATGTAAAGAAGAAGAGAAAGTTTGGAAGCCGAAATTTGGAAAGGAATCCACTTGCTGATTTTTTGTCTTTTAAATTGGCCCTAGTATGATAGTACGTTGTTTTTTACTTCGTGGAGAGCAAATTCAGACATGTGCATTGATCAAAAAGGCCTAGAAAAATTATATTTCTTAAGGATGAAGGAATTGTAAAAACGGCTAAAACTGGCGATTCGCCCCTTAATCCTACAAAACTTCTACTTGGGTCAAAAACAGTACGTGACAGCTAAGTAGATAAACAACTGCATCGGATGCCCCCCCCCCCAAAAAAAAAAAAAAAAAAAGAATTGTGCTTGAGCCCAGGGGTGCAGAATATGTCTGATCTGGCGATCCTAGATCGGGGGAAATTTTGGTTGTTTGGGGAAATTTTGCTGATTCAATACAAAGTATTCCGCAAGATTGAAAATGTTTGCATACATCCTAAATTATAATTATTTTTTTTTACAACGATTATCAATTCATTTTCACTTTTCCGTTAGAAGCCATTCGCTACTTGTGAACAGGAATCGCTACTAGGGTGCTTATGCAGTCATATTTAATGAGTGTTATCAAAGTGCTTTTGTGTATTTTTTGCAGCTGTTTATTTATTTTTTGTTAATTTTCAGTGTTTGGGGATGTGGGAAGTTTTATGCAGGATTGTCCATTGTGCTTTTTGCACCAATTTTGCCAGTCACCCTCAGTATCCCAGTGGCAGAAAGTTTTATAGCGGTCACCGACGAGCTTTGAGAAATTCATTAACTGTTTGCAATTTTAATATACTAGTCATATAATAAACAATTATACTTTAAGGGGGTCTGGGACACAAAAATCGTCAACTTTTGCATTTTTTTTTTTTTATTATTTCAAAAAAAATTCTGTTTTCTTCTCTTTAAAATGAGGTTTTAATCTTGTTCCTATCTTAGTTAGAACGGAAGATATTATAATTTAATGTAGCCGTCAGGCAACTGTTGACACAGCAATGACTTCCCTTAAAATGCGTTTTTCGCCATGATGCAATTTTTCCGGATCTTTTGAATTCAAATTCTTATAACTCAAGAACTAATAAGGATAACGTTCCGAAATTTGGAGAACAACTTTTTCAAACAGTTTACTTGAATTTCTATTCGGCAAATTTAAAAAAAAAAAATTGTTCAAAAAATATGATTTTTTGAAAAAAAAGTACCTCCGAATTTTTAGAAATTTTTACTTAAATATTTTTACTTTTTTTTTTAATTATTATTTTTAAAATTGCCGAATACAAATTAAAGCTTATATATTTGTGTTTATATTGAAGAAAAAAAAATGAAAATTGTTCAAGAATATTTTTAGTTTTTGCGATTTAAAGCGACCCCCCTTTTTTGAAAAAAATTTAAGTTAAAAAATTGAAAAAAAATTTTTTTTGTCTTGTATGTGATGATTTTGCTTATTAAACAGATGGTGAATTAGCGTAAAAAATTTCAAAATTCTAAACTATTTAATAAATTTTTTTTCAAGATGTGTCCCAGACCCCCTTAATTATAATGTATAGCACTTTCTCTGCAATGTGGCAAGCATCATGTCTTCTTTTCCTTCTTTTTTTTTAAACTTTTGCTGTCATAAATTACGAGTATGTAACATGCAGCCTTTATGTGATCCATTTGCACCCTGTTGAGGCTGTCACTGAAAAAAAAGGGGGGGGGGGAGTTGGAAATCTGTTAAAAGATTTTGAATAGAACGTCTTCTAATAATTCCTCTTATGTATTTCCAGGGAAAAAAAACAAGATTGGTACAAAAGTATCAAAAAGTTCATAATGGGTGTGGGAGCCTCACACCCATTATTAAAAATTGTGGGGAGGGGGATGGCACCATAGATTTGCATCCTTATCAATCACTTAGCTAGGTTATGAAACTCATTGCTACCAACTGTCCATGACCTTCCGTCTCAAGACAGGTTTCCGTCCTGACAGAATCACCTAGATGAAAATAAAATAAGATCTCATTCCTTCAGTTTTTACTTATGAAGAGATAAAGAAGGAAATATAAAATTGGATTTCTGCTACTGGGCTCAGTATGTTTTTAATGCAACTGTGTCCTTATCAATGAATGCCTTTCATTTGATAAACCTAAGATGTTGCTAAATGAAAGCCTCATGCTGGCGTTTCTCTTTATCCTTTTGGTTGGGAGAGTCACTTGTATGGTACATAATATAACTGGTGTACATATAAGATTCAAACTCATTTCTGTTTGAAGTGCTGTGCCCTCTTTTGTGTTATTTCACAATATTTTTGAGAAGTTTCATTAAAGGGCAACATTGCACAGAGATACATAAACCATTGTCCTATATGTGAACACATGTTAGCCTTTAGGAACCGGGCTGTTTTTTAGAAATTTTTCTTTCGGCCCAGGTAGTACGACAGTTGAACCACAGATTTCTTTTCCATTGAAAAGAGAAGGTATAAACTCGTACCAGACGTATGAGACCTTGAAAAAATCCCCAGCTCCAGAGGGTTCGAGTGAAAATCTCAATCCCGTCCTCTAAAAAGAAAATTACGGTACAGCATGTGTACCGCCCGGCTCCTAAAGGTTAAAAGTCGACTTTAGTTAGGTATCCGTGTTTCATCACTCATCCAGTTGTATCATCTTTTTTAATTCTAAAGTGAATCTGAAAACCAAGTCATCATAGTATTTGTTTGCACTCCAAAAAAAAACAATTTTGTGCAGAACTGAAGTACGAAATAATCTCACAACTCCTCTCAAATTTGTAGTGTTACACTTTTTCACTAAACAAATTTAACGTATGGTGTTTTTTTTTTTTTTTTTGCAGGGGTCTGTCTATGATTTTTCACAGGGTCTGTTTTTTGTGAAAGCTAACATAATTTTGCAAAAAAAAAAAAAAATTGATACATACAGTTATGTATCCTGGGGGGGTGGGGTGCAAATTGCACCATTGGAAATTTTTGGGTAGTTGTTTTTGTGACCTCCCTTACGTATCAATCTCTTTCCCCACTCCAGCTTATGTTAAATTAAACTGGATATAAACTGAAGATGTTTAAAATCTTATAATGATTGAAACAAAAATAAAAATCAAATATATGCACTATTTCACTTTCTGACACCACACAAATTTCAGTTAATATTTTTGAATTTAATAAAAATTTTAAATGAATTTCATTTATTTTCCTCTTAAAAAAGCATAGTGAACATCAAAAATGCGATAAATCCGATTTCTGTAGTGATGCAAGATATTGTATTTTTCCCTGTGGCAGAAAGCTGCCGGCACGGCGACATTGTCGCAGAATCAGGGAGACAATGTGCAGAAAGTTTTTTGTGATTGGGAGGGGAAAAAATGCTAAGTGTTGCAGAAAGAAATTGGTTCTGGAAAATTCGTCGCAGAAAGCTGAAAAAAAATTCTGCCACAGGGGTATTTTTTAAAGTAATTGTATCAAAAGCATAAAAGCGGCATATAAAAGAATTTGTTTTGAATTATTAAGGCAGGGGTCTGGCCAGAAAAAATTGTTTGGAGAAAAATGGGATTGCTTCTGATAGTCACCAAACTAACTTATTAAAATTATCACCATCTATCGTCTCTGGTGCAATGTTTTGACCTTATTTTGGCAAATAATTATCAGAAATATCTTTTTTTTTTTTTTTTATGCACAGGGGTAGTGTTTCGGATATATGCAGGAATTATGTATTTTTTCGTCTGTTAATATTGGAAGTTCGGTATCGTCTGTTTTGCTACATCTCCCTACTTCCCTATTTTTTCCTCCGAATTTTTGGCAAATATGCCGGTTATTATTAATAACATTAATCATATAGACCAGATGAAATGTAATTCTAAAGTTATTTGACTTTAATAAGTTATTTTAGTTGCCATTTTAATACTTTTTATGCTTTCCTTTTAAAAAATGCTATCACTTTGCATTCAATATTGGAATTGAATTTTACTCATTTTTCAAGCTAATTACGCTTTGTTAATGAGGCAAATAAGTGAAAATACTCATTACTTTTGGGTCAGATCCTTATTTTAAATTTTTTAAAGCAAAATTAATTGTCCTTTTATGAGTCTAAAATTTAAACGCTGAGTGGATTGTTTCATTTTCTTTTAGCATTAATTGTGTCAACAGATATGATTATGAATATCATAGACCTTTAAAATGCAATTGTAAAGCAATTTTACCAAAATAAATTCTTTTATATGCCCTTTTGATGCCATCACTTTGAAAATTGCGATCTCTGTGTATCCGCTACAGGAATATTTTTCTTTTGCATTTTCGATATTTACTACTCTTCTTTAAGAGAAAAATAAATGAAGTGTTTTTTATTTAGAACCAGTTTTTAGTTACTAACTTTTAAAAATTATCGTCGACTAGCATCTTTGGTGTGATATTTTGACCTTATTTTGTCAAATTATCTGAATTTTTTTTAATGCTTACAGGGGTGGTGTTTTAGTTATATGCAGGAATTTATATATATTTTTTTTTCATCTGTTAATATTGGAAGTCCAGTATTGTCTGTTTTGCTACATCTCCCTACCGTATTTTTTCCTCCGAATTTTTGACAAATGTGTCTGTGATTATTAATAACATTCATCATATAAAAAATTGTTATTTTTTTAATTTGACAAAATGAATAATTTTATTTATCATTTTTATACTTCGGGTGCTTTCATTCTGAAAAAGGAGATCCCTTTGGAATCGATATGAGCATCAAATTTTACTCATTTTTCAAGCTTTGTAACGAGGCAAATAAATAAAAAAATCCCTTTATTTTTTGCTCCAATCATTATTTTAAAAACAGAATTATCACTGTTATAACACTATTACTGTTGTATCAATGCTAACTTAACCGTTTAAATGTGCGACAATACGAATGATGATGGAGTTTTGATAAAATACATCAAAACTCTTCATCTTTATGCAATCGCTGGATAAATGGCCTTTTTTAATCGCACAACACTTTAACTTTATATTATTCCATTAAAGCATACCTGCAGTTTTAGTGATGACATTATAGTTCAGCTGATTTGCCATGCTGAAAATCTTATGTCTTTCGCTCCTATCTGAAAAATTGCAAGATGATCTTATTAAATAAATCAAGGTAAACTATAATTTGCTTACTTTATGATGCAGAAGCACTTGTATCTTAATTCCTTGTAAGAGCTAATGTTTTGAAAAATCATGTATCATTTCGAGTCAGCTTAATTCAGTGCTGGTTTTGTTAATGTTGAAGTATTTTCGCATTTTGCGTTCCAATAAGTGCCTCTGATGATTCTATTTGCTACTCTTGATGGTGCATGATGAAAATTAAACCACCCATTTTAATCTGAGGCAGAACTTTAAAGGTATCTGCTAGTATTTGCACATTTAGAATTTAAGCACATATCGGTTAAAATTAAATTTTTAAATTTTCATTTTTGCAGAAATGTACAATACTATTAAAAAACCATTCTGGAAGAGATGTTAAAGCAGTTGTGGAGTTTCAATGACAGATTTTATTTTTTTTATTGTATTGAATTTGAAATGGTTATATCAATATCATATGTTGTTTCTTCAGTTATTTCTGTTTTGATATGATGTTCTAAACATGTTAGAATTTTGATTTTACCATGAAACAAGAAAAGTCTGATCAAAGCATGAATAGCTAGTGACTTTTAGTTTTATTCTGCACTTTCATTGTTAGTCTTTGTCAGGAATCTCCTTGTAAAACAAAAATGTTAGTGACTTTCATTGCTTGCAGTCTAAGAGCTAGCAACGTTTTCGAGTGACAATTTAAGACGTCTGGCTCTTTAATATATCTTTCCCTGTGCTCTTCTGAGCAGGATTTGAGGTGCGTGGCGGCCAGAGCGGTTGCGTTTTTACTGCACATCACATTTTTGCTGGTAAAAGTAGTTAGTTTTTAAAGTCATTTTGGGGCAGTTGGATACTTAAACCTGTTGTAAGTAGGTCATGTAGTACATCAATGGAAAACTATATTTCTTGCCTTCACAAAGTAGTTGCATGTGATTTTTTTTTTTTTTTTTTTTTTTTTTGTGCAATTTTAAATGTTTTAACAGCTCTGTATTTCGTGTGATTTTTTGAGTAGAAATGTAAATTAGGCATTACATGTCTTGTCATATGCATCCCTCACACTAAATTTTGTTAAAATCGGAACAGTGAGGTAAAAAAAAAAACTTTTTTTTCTGTGATTAATTTGACCTGGAATTGCTGAAAAATGACTTAAAAACCACTATTTTTATTCTATTGCCACCACTATTTTTTCCTTCATAAGTGTGATATGCAGTAGAGAACGCAACCAGCCTCAGCCGCCATATACCCGGCATTTTTTACTCTTGGACTATCTTATTGCCTTAAAGTATTCCCAATGGGTCTTCATATAAAATCATCTAATGGGCCGCGCCGCACCATTTTTGATTTTGATCAAATTAGTAGGTGGTATGCACCAATATTCTGTACTCCGAAGCTGTTTAATGGTAGTATGGTATGAGCTCTGGTAAATTTATTTAAATTGGTATTAAAATCAAACATGGCTTATTTTAAAGCTGAAAAATGAACTTTGATTTAAGAAATATCGACTTTTAAAGCAGGGGTCTGGCCAGAGGAAAATCGGGTCCGTTAACGGACCCTTCACAAAAATACGATCAAGCAAAATGGACCCTTCACAAAAATGCAATCAAGCAAAACGGACCCTTCACAAAATGCTGATCAAACAAACGTACATTTCACACATTATTCATTCAAAAAGCAAATCTGAAATCAAAATAATGCATAGCATATTTCTGTGTAAAAGCCCATAACTTTTGGGCCTTTTCCGAAGTTAAAGAAGGGAATCGCTTATCCGCTAACTTTGCGAAAAAAAAAAAAAAAAAGTCGGCACTTCCTGCCTGCCCTGTGTGCGATGCTCGGGCAAGCAAAAATCTTTAGTGTAAAATGTAGCACTTTTTGTTGGTTTCTTTTAAAGAAATTAACAACTTAAAAAAAGGTAGTTGTTTTGCTTTAATGGTTCTGCTTGTTTGTTTTATCATATGCAAATCAAAGTGACTTGCTGCGATGTTGCTGTTGTTATAGATTTCTCTGGAAGTGCAGAGTAAGGATTTTTCTCCCTGCTATGGACTTAAACATAAAGGAAATAATATCAGCAGAATGAACTTAGAACTGCAAACAGATAGCTAGGGTTGGAGAAAAAATGGGATTGCTTCTGGGTAGAGCGATCAGCTATTTAAAATTAAAATTATTTCCATCTGATGTCTTTGGTGCGATGTTTTGACCTTATTTTGGCAGAAAATTATCTTTTTTTTTATTTCATTCATTCATTTATTTTTTTTAAATGCTTACAAGGGTGGTGTTTTAGTTATATTCAGGAATTAATGTATTTTTCCGTCTCTGTTAATATTGGAAGTCTGGTATTATTTGTTTTGCTATGTTTCCCTACCGTATTTCTTCTCCGAATTTTTGGCGAATATGTCGGTGATTATTAATGACATTCATCATATAAACCTGATGAAATATAGCTCTAAAATATTTGACTTTAACAAATTATTAAAAACCGTTTTTATATTTCTGATGCTTTCATTTTGAAAAAAGCGATCTCTGCATCCGATATGAAAATCGAATTTTACTTACTTTTCAAGCTAATTACTCTTTATTAGGAGGCAAATAAATGAAAATTCGCTTTATTTTTTGCTCAGATCATTATTTTAAAATTTTTAAAGCAAAATTAACTGTTCTTTTATGAGTCTAAATATTAAACGATCGTTCCATTTTATTTTTGCATTAATTGTGTTAACAGACATTAATGATATGTTTACCATTGACCTTTAAATGCAATTGTAAAAAAAAATCACCAAAAAAAATTATTTTATGTTCCGTTTTTATGCTTTTAATGTCACTTGAATGATCACTTTGAAAACTGCAATCTCTTTGCATCCGCTACAGGAATCGAACTTTTCGCATTTTTGATGTTTAATACGCTTTTTTAAGAGGAAAACAAATGAAATTCATTATTATTTTTTTTTTAATTCAAAAAATTTTTTTTTTTTTTTTTTTTTTTTTTTTTTTTTTTTTTTTTTTTTTTTCAAAATTTGATTTTCACAAAATTATTTAGTTTTTCACAAAAAACGGACCCTGTGAAAAATCCTGGACAGACCCCTGTAAAGTAATACAATAATTAACTAAAAGGAACTGTTTTGTTGAGTAGGATGAAGAAAATGTAAACAGATTAAAATGTCAAGCAACTTGAGGTAAAACAATAGGGACAATGAAGAAGGCTAAAAAAATTCAGAGGGCGGACTCTACATTTCACCAAGTTCAAACATCAATATTTACTATATAAAGATCTTGAAAAAAATTATTTTTTTGCTAGTGTAGAAGTACTACCAATACATAAACTCAAATTAAAAGGAAGTGCTAATTCAACTGTAAATTAACTAGTTATGGCAAACAATGTGTTGGGTTGCGGACTCAACTCACAAAAGCACAGCAAAAAAATGATCAAGACATACGTGCCAACTCTACTGTCTCTAACGGGAGACTCCCCTTTTTTTACCCTTGTCCCCCGGTTTCCCGTTTTTTACCATGGTAGAATGCTTAATTTTGTATTGGTGCTTTTAAAATTAACAGCATTATTTCTTAGTGGACTAAAAAAGGTTAAACTAACTACAATGTTGGCTCAAAAAAAGAATGGGTTTTGATTAAAGTTGGCAGGGCAACTATTAAACAAAAAGCAAAGCTAATTTAATGTAAATTTCTTGCAGGTTATATTGTAAAGCTGTTTTTGTTGGCTATAAAAGAGGCTTGAGAAATCAACACGAGAATACTTCACTTCTAAAAATTGATGGTGTTGTTACTAGAAAAGAAACTACCTATTACTTAGGCAAAAAATGTGTTTTTGTCTATAGAGCTAAAAAGTAAGTTTGAAACTCTACTATTATTGTTTAACTTGCTTGTTATGTTTTCAATTGTTAAAATTTATTTTATGTCATTGCTCTGTCTTGCATCTAAAATTCACCGGGAGGTTTACAGGTTTGGTGGTACATTGCAATATATTTTTGGTGGGAGCCTTGTCTATCACAGAGCTATTAATTTATTTTCGTATTTCTGTGTGGGCCCCTCACAACTGTGATGTGTTAAATCAGTTTGTTCCAATTACAGTCAAACCCTGATATTGCCTACCTCGTATATAATAATCATCCAGTTGTAGCTAACTTTTTGAGTGATCCCAACTGAAACCCAATATAGAAAAATCATTTTTAACCTTTTGGATCTGAGCTATTCGTATAAAAGTTTTACTTTCGAGACGGGCCGGTACAACAGGAAAAGGGACCGCTGGTCCCTTTTCCTCTAAAAATGGAAGGTGCAACGGCAACCTCTTAAGTTTTATGACTTCGCGGTTTGAACACAAAGCCGTAATCCCCCAGTAAGATTTTATGAAATGTTGGAAAAAAAAAAACCCTACTCCAAAGGGTAGAAGCGAAGATTTCAACCCCGTCCTTCAGAGGGAAAAGACTTGCGGTACAGCGTGTGTACCACCCGGTTCTAAAAGTTTGAATGCATATTTCAAACGTAAATCGCTAGAGTCGACAATATAGATCAGGGTGTAAAAAAATCAATGATTTTTTTGAAAAAATAAAAAAAATCGGATTTATTTGATTTAAATCAGATTTTTTTGATTTTTTTTTTTAAAAAAGGACTTTAACAAGTTTTGTAATTGATTAGGTTATCTTATAAATATTAGTAAGCAGGAAACTGATACTGATAAAAATTTCAAAACAACAAACTTTCAAGTATTTTGTCACCAAAAAAATTTTATTTCAATACAAATGCATATGATTTAAATATCAAAAGTAATATAGATGACATAGAAACACACTGAAAAACATAAAAACAGGGGAATTGAACAAACTGGAATTTGCTACATATCTTTTAATTAGTATGCTCTTTTATTTATTTATTTTTGCCTTGAAAAAATGATTTCTGATAACTTCAAAAAACTTGTTAGCAGTTTCCTAGTAGTGTTCCATGAGATAAAAATCAAGAGAGTTAAATAAAAAAATATTAACTAAATGATTTTTTTTTTTTTTTTTTTTTTTGTGATTTTTCTTTTTTAAATACAGTTTTTTAGAAATAAAGTATACTCTATGTATAGAAAGGGTAATATTAATTTTAAGTTTTTTTTTTTTTTTTTTTTTTTTTTGTATATTTGTATTTTTTTTTTTTTTTTTGTATATTTTTGTATACTTATTTGTTTTTAAGTGACGAATTTAAAGTGTTCACTGACTTAAAACGT
Organism: Uloborus plumipes; assembly: GCA_038373865.1. Classification (NCBI taxonomy): domain Eukaryota; kingdom Metazoa; phylum Arthropoda; class Arachnida; order Araneae; family Uloboridae; genus Uloborus; species Uloborus plumipes. The sequence continues at coordinate 30,492 of JAXGGA010013760.1, forward strand.
GGATAAGAAGATTGAGTAAGGAGAGAGAAAACGAATAGATAACATTGAATAGATAGAAGTAATCAAGTGGGAAAAAGCCATAGGGACAAAAATCAATATAAGGAAGAAAGGTTATGATAACTAAGCAAAAGGCAGAATTGATGAAAATAAAAAAATCAAGAAGATTTTTAGGTTTAAGTTGAAAGATGATTTAAATCAATGATTTTTTTAAAAAAATTGATTGATTTAAATCACGATTTAAATCACTGATTTTAATCGTTTGATTTAAATCGTTGACACCCTGATGTAGATCCAAGAACTTCTGAAATTTCAGCTTTTTGCAGCACTTGTCTCAGCAGCCTTCTTGTTCTTCAAGAGAGAACCACCTGCTGAAATAGTTACCCCCTTTTTACCATGGCTAAACCTCTCTTCACTATGTTCCTTTGATAAAGCAACTACTTCTCCCCAGGGGTGCAGAAAATGTTTTCCCGTCCAACACTTTCCCAAATCCGTGCGAAAATTTCCCCAAAATTTAACGCTATATATAAGTTGCAATACACCGCCAACTCGGCTATTTCGATCCATGGACAGCTGTTTCGAGCTTATTGTGCTCTCATCAGCATGGAATACGAAAGTAGTCGAGTTGGAGTCAAAAATTCTCTTATAAAGCAAAGAGAGCCAAAAAAAACTGATAGCTCACTGCTTTATACCTTGAGCTCTGCCCAAAAAATTTAAGAGTTGAACTGTACCAAGTGCGGTCGCTCGCTGGTATTCTAATTTTACATTAGCTACCAGTTTTTTTTGGCTCTCTTTGCTTTATAAGAGAATTTTTACCTCCAACTCAACTAATTTCGTATTCCATGCTGATGAGAGCACAATAAGCTCGAAACAGCTGTCCATGGATCGAAATAGCCGAGTTGGCGGTGTATTGCATCTTTCTGCCTTAGCCCTTGCTTAAGGGCGGTTACTCACTGCTATATAGCTATATATAAGCTTAGATAAAAATTAATTTCGCATCACTGCAGTAAAATATATTTCAATTAATTACAATTTGTTTCTCCATAAGCTAAGTTATATACTATACAAAATACTTATCAATAAAAGCACATTAACTAAAAAATGTTGTACTTATATATTGTTTATGGGAAAGCGGAAAATCATTTGCGACTCATTTTAAAAAGAAGAAATAATTATAATTTGGAAAAGAGGTTTCCCGATTCACTTTTTATTTTTCGTAAAAAATTTCCCCAAAAAGACCAAAATTTCCCCCGAGCTAGGATCGCGCGATCGGACATATTCTGCACCCCTGCTTCTCCCCTTTTCAGTTTCTGTAGTATCTTACTGCTGATTGTTCTATTTGCTGATTGCAATCATCACAGTTTGTGTTGGCAATCAAAAAGGTTTTTATGTAGAGGATGTAGTTAAATTTACTGTAGCTGTGTTTGCAGCGATTGTTATTGTGACTTGTAAGAATGTTATACAGTAAAACCTCTCTGGGGGGGAAACTGGATTTTTTGTCCGTTTAAATAAAAGTGCCCCCTGTTCCGAGATTTATAAAATACGTGTCGTATTTTTAAGGTACTATTTTAGTATTAAGTAAAAACAAGCAAAGATATCTGTATATATATTTTTTTTACATGAAGGCCCCATACCTTAAACTACTTTTGTTCATAATTGCCACCAATTACAACGGCACTTATTGTATCGTACAATCAGCTTTAAAGTCCCTCTTCAAAGAAATATGCCGCCACTGCATTACGATCAACCTGACATCGCCGTCATTTTCATTGCACTAGCTAGCCGCCAAGGTGCTGCTTCAGATGAAAAAACAGGTAGTCACTGGATGCTCAATCTGGGTTGCTTTTGCACAAAATCTTCATTAATGAAGGAAGGTCGACCACTCCGCTCCTTGGTGTGCACATTAGAGTGGCCATCTTTGAAAGCTAGAACCCAAATCTTAACCATTCTATCGCTCATAATGGTTTCACCATGTACTGAAGAAATCTCGCAATGAATATCAATAGCTTTTAACCATGGCTGCCACACTTCCGTCTAGGGAACCGAATTCCGTCTTTTGTAAAATCTCCAACCATTTGGGATTTTTCTTTTAGTTTTTATGAAATTACACGTTTAAGGAAAAAAAGCAACTATTTAATCCTTTTCTTTCCGTCTGCATCCAACGCCATCCGCCATCAAAAAGGACAAAAGAACTGGAAAGAGGGACTCAGAGGATAAAAAAACTAGTACATGTGCCTAAGTTACAAAAATAACCAATTTTTTTTCGTACTCTAATTAAATAATTTCATTCATCATATTAATATAGAAAGTTATGTTACATCTCTTTATTACAATGTATCTTTCAGCCAAGAATATCTTACTTGAAATAATTTTTACTACCAGAGATATGAACTTGAACATCAGATGCTGTCTTTTTTCAGTAACATATAGTGAGTTTTTTTTTTTTTTATTACTAAATAATTTATTGTTTAGCATCTTCTCCCTAAAAATCTTTTTAGATTGCCAAAAAAAAGTTCCGAAAAATTACATTATAGTTAATTTTGCAATTTGGTTTAGTAAAATAGTAAATTGCCACACCAAAAATAAGCAATATATTAGTGCATAAAACAATGAACATATTGCGCGCTAACGTTTATGTTACTACGCCACGCGCTTTTCAGTCCTGGCCATTTTTTGAGTGGCACCCATGCTTTTAACCCTTTTGCAGTTAAAAAACTAATAACTGCACGTACCTAACAGTTGGCAGCACTCTCCGTCGATAGACGTTTTTTGAAGGTGATTGTACTATGATAAGTGATTTTTATTTAGTAGCAATTATGTAGAAAAGTAGTTTAAGGTATGGGCTTTCATGTAAAAATATAATTGTAAGGAAATTTGTCTTTTTTATATGCATAAAAACGGTACTTACTTTAAAAATGCGCCTTGTATATCATGCTATATACTTAACTCTGCTAAATACCTTTTCTTAAACTATTGAAATTTAAGATCAAGTATTGAAAATATTTCGTTTATCTTACACAAAATTCAGAATTATTCAAGTGCAGAGGATATTTTTTTCATCAAAATCTAATCAAGTTTAGTATAATCATTTTGCAACTTATACATGTTATTTTGAAGTAATTCGCTTTATATCACGGGTAACTTACAATGCGATACAGTGTAAATAACAATGATCACTTTTCAAGTGCTCTGTGAAAAGTTTGTCGTGAGCAGTGAAGTATCCGTTAGGCCTGAATCCATATTGCTGCAGGGAAAAACAAGATTTTCCGTCTTAGCAAGAACTTCAAAATTTATTTTTCTTTCATTTCCTTTAAATATTGAAATAAGACTTATACCAGTTGAAGAGCCTTGAATTTCAAAATATTTAAACATTTATTTTTGTAATTTTTCTCCATGACTCCCCTAATCAGGGGTAAACACGTGGAGGTTAAATGGAGGAGATATTTAATGGGACTTGAACCAACAAAAAATCCTTAAAGAAGGTAGTACTGTGGTGTTTTTTTCCACTGGATGACAGAAATCAGCCAAATGTACATGGTCTAAAAGCCAAAATTAACATCCTGCATATGTAACATTGTTTGAGAAAATCTATAGAATGAATAAGTAAAAATGTTTATGGTATCATGTAATGGTGTGACATTGATGTCTATTTTATCGAAACATTGATGCTTTTGTTAAAAC
>JAXGGA010013761.1:0-34169 GCA_038373865.1 Uloborus plumipes
GGACCTTTTTGGGGCACGTAGACAAAACTACTTTTTGACTACTTTATTGAAACTAAAATTTTTGTACGTTATGTACCCCATGTGAACTGGTGCACCTGACTTTTTTTAGCGAATTCCTTCAAGGGGGTGGAGCAATCGCACGTTTTCTGCGCTTGGGTGATTGCTATATCTCAGGAAGTAACCGGCGGAATCAAACGAAAATTCGTTCATATGAAGACTCTATTGAGTACAGGTGCTGATTCAATTTGTGTGTCAATATCTCGAAGGGGGTGAGGCAATCGAGCGTTCTTCTTATTTAATGTAACTGCTATATCGCGAGAAGTAATGAACGAAATCGAACAAAAATTAGTACTCAAGTAGACGTAAAAAAGTAAGTACAAGAGCTGATTCAATTTTTGTGTCAATTGCTTAAAGGGGGGTCGTGCAATCAAAAGTGCTTATTTTGTCATTGCACCTGCTATATCTCGAGAAATATTGCTGCGATTTGAATGAAATTTGAAATAACACTAACACAGTATGGAAGCAAGCATAGATTAAATTTTGGCACCAATCGCCCCCCCGGGGGGGGGGAGGATTTTTGCGCTTAGTCAACAATGCGAAAAATAAATTCATTAAAAAATCGCTTTCACGCTATTTAATTATCAAAACATTTGAAAACTTTCAATGATTTGAAATTTTTAACTGTTGTCAATTTATTTTTACTAACAAATAAAATGTTTGCAATTAATCTAAACAAGGCTTTTGCAATGATTTCCAATTTCTCTCATTGATTCTGCATTTGCAGGGGTATTACGATAAGTGGGAAATCGAAGCTGTCTCCAACTATTCGGGCGAGTATTTTATTTTGTAACCGGAATTCATGAGATAGAAGAAAGTTTCGTGACGGCCACGACAGCTAGTTTATGTTTTCTTGGTTTATGATTTGTTTATTTTATTTGATAGGTAAAGATCTATTTTGCTTTTTTTACTGAGATTTGACGTGCAATGTTTGATACTTGGTTTACTTTTTGAAATGTGACATTTGATTTATGTAACATTTGCTGTCTACTTTTTGATCGTTTTTCGTATAAATTACTTAAGTTACAGATTCTTGTTCGATTTGACATAAAATAAGGGATATTATTTTATTTGCTATTTAATACGTCATAGACTCAAAGCATCAGTAAAGCTGAAAACAACAGTACAATACTCTACTGTTGCTTTAAAGCAACGAGATGACATTGGATGGTTAATAGATTTCATTTTTATTTTCCAGTTTTGATTTTTTTAATGAGAGGATTTGACTCAAAGAAATATTACCAAATGGAACTTTCAATTCGTGCTCCAACCTAGCACTGCCCTACGATTGCAACTAATTCCATCAGTGGTCGTAAACCCCTTTTTCTTAGTCTTCCCTTTTTCCCCAGAAATTATTTTACAGGAACTTTAACGTATGAGACATCGGTATAAAACTGATTAAGGTTTCAGGAAAACACATCACACGTTTTTCTTATTTTTGTCGAACACGGTTTATAATGGCATTTACTTGCTACCATCCAATTACGTACATTGTTCGATCAGAAATCCTGTCACTATCAACTACAAACTCTTCTTTTCGTTTGATCCTATTCCAAGCCGAATCATAAAGGGTGATACACAAAAGAGTGATTGATGGCGTTCACGGGCAAGTTTTTTTTTCTTTTTCTTTCTCTGGAGATTTTACTCTCTCTATCCCTTTTTCAAATCTTTTTTCCCTCTCTTTGACAGCAAATAACAGTTGGCCTTCTTTCACAGTTCAATGCTCTGCCTATCGGAACGTCTTCTCTGGCGTTGTTCTACAGATCGAGGTTAGGGGTAGGCCAGGGATTCTAAAAATAGGTCCGGAGAAAGGTTGTGCCACCCCGGGCCTCGTTGCTCATCAGACCCTGGGTGCTTTTGTTTTCGTGATCTAAGCTGATTAAGATAGGAAGACTCCTGTTCCGAAGCAACAGCTGAGGATGTGTCATTGGATTGAGAATTATGTATTGCAAAATGAAAAGTACCTGATTTAAGGACGTTAGGGGAAAAAGAGACTCCAACATTCTTCGGGGCCTCCAGGAATGTCAGAGCCATTCAGTTTTTTCTTTTCCCTCTCTTTTCTTTTTTTGCGGAAGTCAAAAGCCGAAAGCAGCTTAACAAAATCTTTTGGACAACTTCATAGTGATGTTTTATTACAGACAAGGGAATTTCCAGGTTCTGGTTTAATACGGGGTTATTTCTGGAAGGAGGGGGTCAAAGTGCAATTTCCGGAGCAAAGAAATTTGCAGCGATTTTTTAGAAATATCCAAGAAGTAATAAAAACGCAGTTTTGGGCTACATTTGATCACTTAAGGAGGTTAAATATCCCCCCCCCCCTCTCTCTCTCGCTCTCTGCGCCTAATAACCGAACAGACAAATTACGGCACACAATACCTATGTATTATTTTTGTACTGAGTAGTATATTATAAAAATGCAAACCTTTATTGAGCAGCAGTAACTGTAACCACTATACAAATAATCACCTTCCGTGAGTTGGTCACCATCGAATGGCCCTTTCATTAATATAAAAAGAAAAAAAACAAAAGAAAACTAAAAACTATATGAATATTCTAAATTCTAGGCAACGTTTAAGGCATAAAGTATTTTAAATATATATGTATTTTTTCGCATTGAAGTAACGTTATTAATCAGTATGTTTGTGAAGAACTCATTCTTCCCCGCATGTGGTGAAACCGTGACCAACTTTATAAATGCTCTCAGTAGGAGCTAAATATTCAGAGCACAGCATGAAGCGAAAATAAACGCCGGGAAAAATTTCATTTAAGATTTCTTAAAAGCAAACAGTTTTAATTAGATTATTGCAAACACTACCAACATTACTGGTGATAGAAAATCATAACAGTTAAATGTCACAAGTGATAACAAGTGATGAAGCAAGAATTTAGAACGATACCACCGTTGAAGAGCATTTATGATACAGAAAATGATACAATTAGTGGGACATCTACGAAATGAAGCGTCTCTTCCGCACTTTATGCAAAATATTTTTTCAAAAAAAATTTTTTTTTTTTTTTTCGTTTTAACCAATTAGTTCAATTAAAAAATCTGGTATGGACCCCACTACGTGTAAATTTTTTAGTAGTTGCCTTAAGTGTTATAAAAAGTGCTTGGAGTGAGCAAGGTAACAATTCAAATATTTACTCCCCTAATCTGCCACGAAACAATGCAAAAAAATTTTACAATGGTTAATTTTCTAAATATTGCTGATTTTAATTTCCATTCAGTGAATTTTTCGCAAAATATCGCCAATAGCGCCAAGTTGAACCCGAATTCAAAAAATAATTTTTTCGCCAAATTTGTCGCCAAGTTGGCGTCAAACACTTGGCGACCAAAAGCTTGGCGACATATCGCCAAGTGGTCGCGCCAATTTATATCACTTAAGTCTGCATTGAAATTAACACTGATTTACCCCAAAAAAGGGGTAAAACACCCCCTTGGGAACATTCGAATGCAACCACAAGGGGAGGTGCACAACACCATCCTCAGAGCCTACGTACCAAGCTAGAAGCTTCTACGGCATATAGTTTTTGAGTTATGCGAGGCACATACGCACATACTACATCCGCACACACATCCGCACATACATCCGCACATACGTACATACAGACGTCACGAGAAAACTCTTGGTAATTAACTCGGGGGTGGTTGAAAAGGATTTTTCAGCTGCTTATATGTTGGTAGGTACAAATGCACGTGCTTACAGGTCGAAAAAAACTACTGAACATTCATTCGGGGGTCAGCAAAATCAAAATTTAGACTCAAATTTGAGTGATTTTTTCTTCGCGATCACAATACTTCCTTTACTACCTAAAAGGAAGTAAAAATGATCAAATAATCTCTACTAAAATATGGTGAAAGTGAAAAACCAACATAAATAAAGCACAAATTATTACGAAAATACAGCAAGCATCTAGTTCAAGGCTACAGTACAGCCTATTCATCGGTTTAAAAAGCTCATCAAACAAGACCTTTGTGAGAGGACTGAGCTCCAACACAAGGACATCGGCATACATACCAAATGGATCGACCAATAGGAATTCGCTACAGAAGACGACAACCAACCAATCAAAACGCAGCAAGTCAGCCCCAGAGAGCAGGGCAAGGGGAAGAAAAGCAAAAACATATTAGTTATTTAAGTTGTATATAATTATTAAAAAAACGTTATTTTCCATGTAAGCATTACCGTGAAATATATATTGATTACTTGCAAATGTTGTACTAAAATGTCTGGTGGAATATTCCCACAAAACGAGGTGCTACGAAAATATTAAGTACAATAACTAGCTGCTTGTTCCGGCGTTGCACGGGCGCTTCGCGCCTTTAAAGTAGTGAGGGAAATTTCAATAAACATTTGACAGAACAGGTACTGGAAGACGTTACGACTATCAGAGAGAATCCAGATAGTTCTAGTTTGACAGAAAAAAAAACATAATGTAGTTAAGTCCTTCATCAATATCTACAAGTTCACTTTTAAAAACCGAATAAAAGTCTAGTTGTATTTCCTTTACTCTAAGAGCCTTGCTCCAGATCAGCGGAAAACGCGACCGAAACAGAAGGCAGAAACCGAAAATCCGGGTACTTTCCATAGGAACACAGTTTAATCCATTTTACGCTTCTGCTTTACGTCAATGTGGAGCAGGGCCAACACTTCCATTGGAGTTCTTGATAAGAAATCCCCTAACAAAATGCGAATCTTCATTTTTGCTACCGTGCGTACAAATAAGTGTAGCACCGACTGATATGCTGTTGATATCTTCGAGGGCATATTGCCGGAGGCAAGCCGGAACGTCATATTTCTAGGAAACCTGAGATAGCAATTCAGTATGAAAACTAACCCCTGGGAGGCACACAGAGGAATCAATGCATTGTTCCAAAGAATGTTGTTCAACCGCAGGGTCAAGTAAATTATCACACTCAATCTGACTGAAAGGCCTGTTCCTAAGTCTTTGATTATTCTGTCACTGCTGCAAAAAGTCTGAGGTACAATTCTGGAAGCCATAATTGCAAAGTTTTTTGCAATACTTTACCAGACTCGAGTTTCTTCTGTCATTTTTCTGATTTTTGTCATCTATTGAAATTTAGCTTTATCGTACAAGCTTGCTTATTTAGTATCTTCTGAAAATAGCGTTAAATTCCAACATTTCACTATTGTTGGGGGTAATCCAAAACATGTTTTTTCAAATACCTCAAAATCTCGTATCTGCAGATGCTGTGATTTACCTTCCCACTGCAGAACATTATACCCAATATTTTTTGCGTGATTTTACATCAAACTAAGAACTATAAATGCGGGAAGAATATTATAGTAGAGTTGTATGGAATCTTAAACTGAATTGCCAAAATGAATCTATTTTGCTCGAAACTGTGCGTCGTAAGATATATGGGCCTTCGAAATTACAAAACTCACATAAAAAAGCTATGTGTTAATGTAAAAACGGCCGTGTGTTATTTGTCTACCAATCCAGTCTTCAAATTTAGCCCTCTCAACCGAAAAATGTACACAAAATAGTTCTAGTTTTGAAAAGGGCATGTCCATTCACAAAATTATAGAAGTTAGGTGTTTTTTTTTTTTTTTTTTTTTTTTTGGTAATGTTTCAACTTTTTTCCATTGAGGCAATCAACAAGTTGCAAACTATATTCAGGAAAAAAAATCCCTCATTTGGGTTTACCAATATACAACTGAATTTAATAAATTTTCTTTCTTTAAATTTTAACACACTTTTCGAGTAAGCTCGGTACACCACAGTGCTTGTCAAGCTAATTGAATACTATGATTATAACAGGACCAAACTAACTTAGTTGCATTGGGAACGCAAAGCAGATCTTAATCACAGCATTAGGGCACCGCCAGGTCATGTTTGCCTGAACTATAGATGAAACGTGAAAAAAAAACTATCTTTCTTTTCTTTTTTATTTCTACTCTCATAAACTTTTTCCGTCCTCTTTTTCTACTTCTCTCTTTAAGTACAAAAGGTAAACAACTTTGTGTAAAAATATCAGTAAACACACACTACAAATGAACGATTTCAGATCCAACTATAAATATCACTAAAGCTCTGAGTGAAAAGAATTTCACTTGACTTAATTCTCCCATTCATTGACCTCAAATACCGCTCGACCTCAATCTTACACACAATTATGACAAAAAACGTCTCTTTTATGAGACGTTTTGAACGAAGAATATAAAAAAGCATACATTCTTATTAAAATGTGCGAGGTGGATGAAACTCGAGATAGCATATCTCTACTACAGACATGAAAAACTTGTTTCCTGATTTTCTCACTTTCATTCATTAAATACTTTTCCCTCTATTTGGGGAAAATAGTTCGAGACAAAGAGATTTTTGCTCTATTGAGATAAAAATAATTAGAATCTGGCAATAGGCCTTGACCAATCATTATTATTCTTTCTGATAAACTTCTACGGTTAACTCTAATTTTACAGCGATAACATTTTCAGAGGTTTTAGTGATTTATGTTGTGTTTGTTTCTATTTAAAACAATGTTGATAAATCTTTTTTGTAAGTTAAAGGCCATTGTTTTCTGAAAGCTTTCGCAAACTTACATAATAGCAGATTCTAGAAATGGCTTTAGTTGATATTTGCTCTTCAGGTACAATTGATCCGATTGTTTGTCAGATAATGTGAAACCATGCATAGTAACTCTAAATAAGTTTTGTATGAAAGTGAATGCAAAGATTTAATGTAAAACCCCCGTTGGTGGTATCAGAATTTTGGCGAAATTTTCCGAATAAATGTTTGACTCTTCTTTTTTTTTTCTTTTTCTTTTTCATTCTTTCTTTTTTTTTCCTTTTCAAATTTTTAGTGGATAATATTTGGTGGTTTTTTACGCATGTGTATATTTTGCAGTATTTCTTGAGGTAAAATTACGTTCTCTGACGGCGATAAAATGCAGCATGAAACCTATTTTCCGGACTTTTTTTTAGAAAGTTTTTTTTTTAGAAGTCAAGTCAGTTTCACTGCAAAATCATAGCTCTCTAACGCCCTCCCCTAACATTTAGTTAGCTGAGGTTTCAGTTTGAAACTGTAAAAGAGCAGTAATAAACTGTAAAACTAGCTATTTTACAGTTCATTGCCATAAAATTAGCTGTATTGTACCGCAAAAACTACTGTAATACTGACAGCAGAGGTCCAAGTTTAAAACTGTAAAATGCACAGTAATAAACTGTAAAACTAGCAATTTTACAGTTTATTACTGCAAAGTTACCATAAAATTAGTTGCATTATACGGTAAAAACACAACATTCATTTTTACTGTGTACCGAAAGTCAATGTGAGCAAAAGATTTCCTCCTTCCTCCCTCTTCGCCTCTATCGATTAATATCAACGATTTGCTGTACCACAAGCAATTTTGATTTAGATTAGTCTTAATTTAAAAGAAAAATAATTTTTAATATGCTTCTGCTTGCCTATTTTTCTCCAAATATTTTTGTACCTACTTAATCTTTTTAAAAAAATTAAGTATGTGCATTCTAGACTGCTTTACCAAAACAATATATTTTGGGGAAAATATAATCTGTAAAATAACTAATAAATTAAACCAAATCTCAAAAACCCAAGATCGCAATTCAAAACCCCTAGATCTTGGAGGAATACCCGTGTCCAGGCATCACTGTATACCACGTATCAAACCCCTTGTATTAGAAAATGAAAGCCTACTATTTCACTTGTAGTATAGTATTACAGACATTACTAAAACTGTCATGAATTCAGATCTTTTAACTCTGGAAACTATTAAATTCTTTACTCTTATTTCACTTTGTTTCCAGCTACAATTCTGCTTTTACCCTCTAGGAAAACAATCCGGTTCATTTAATCACCCATTAATCTAAATCTTACGTAGAAAACGGAACTGAAAACTTCTCATGAGAACACGCATTCTCAATCTAAGCTTGACATTCTTGTTAACATTGCATTATTAAATGCGATTTTTACTCTCAAAACTGAACTATATCTTTTATCACTTCTAGCATCAATATAAGTAAACTTTCAATCATAATGAGGGGTTTATTTACACTTTTTTTCCAGCAATCATACGTGTTCTAATGGACATTGGGTGTTCTGTTAACAGTAGCTGAACTGTAAACAGAACACCCCACTAAAAAGTGCGAAATAAAATTAATATGTGATTTCTTGATTTCAGCGCCGAAAAATTGCAGTTTAGTTGAATATCTTGATACTTAGGTTAATTCTAAAGCAGTCAAAAAAACGTAAATAAAAAAATTAAGAGAGGAAGGAATATAGGCGATATAGTAAAAGTTTTTCGTAAAAAGTTGTTATGCCGCCCATTTCTACTCTCAAATTTTAATTTAAGTTTTATTTGCTGCTTTTGATTTAGCATAAATATCAAGATATTAAAATAAAATGCAATTTTTCAGTGTTGAAATTAAGAAATCATATGCTCATTTTCTTTCACATTTTTAAGTGTGCACCAAGCTAAAAAAAGTTGTTTTTAAATCTAAAGAACACTCTTTAGATTCTATTTAAAAAAATTTCCGTTTTAAAATTTATTTGAGGTGAAACTTTTTGAATTCTAAAACATATTTATCTATTGCCTACCATACTTAAAAATAAATAAATAAATAAATAAAAACGTAATTCACTTTCGTTTCGACTCATTAAGAGAGAGCAGCTAATATTTTATGCTAATGCTTTAAGGTATTGCAAGTTTGCACGTTCGAATCTAAAACAATGTTAGGCAAGTATAAGTGGGGAAAAAACTATTAAAAAACGCTATTAAACAAATGGTTTGTATCAAAGATCCTAAGTCGAAAAGTTTCAAACATGTTTGCGTGCTTAGATTCTGCCTTGAAATTATTTTGCTAATTTCATCACGAAATATAATTTTATAATTACTATTATTTTTCTTTGCTTTTTACAAGACTTAAAAGTGGAAAAGGCAGGCGTTATGACAGAAAAAGTAACATAAGAAATAATCATTAATTAAAACACTCGAGAAAAAAGAATTTTAAATTAGAGGACAATTGAAGGGGCAAGTGGATAAAGGTGATATGTGACAATTTTTGAAAAACTTACTTTTTACCATGAATGAAGGTGATAAAGTTTTTTTTTTTTTTTGAAAGCTTTTTCTAGAAATTTAAAAAATTGTCACAAATCACTTTTATTCACTTGCCCTTTAATTGTGTTTGTGAGTTAACACAATTGAACACACACTAGTTTGAATTTGTGTAAATCGGCGAAATTTAAATGTCACAAATCACCTTTATCCACTTGTATTTTCAATTATTTTATCGCATTTGAATAATATTTAATCAGTTACTTTTCCTCGTTGTATCATTCTTAGAGTGGGTTTATTGCTAGCAAAAAAAAAAAAAAAATGCAGGAGTCCTATTATTCAGAGCTTTTAAACATGTGTAAATAGTCAGGTGTAAAATGTCATCCAAACATAAAGAAAAGTACAAGAGCTGAACTTTCATGTAAATTAACCCATTAATACCTATCGTCTCTTTTTAGGGACGATCCAAAAAAGGGTCTGAATTTCCCCAAAATGAGCATTTCAACCAAATAATAGTGTTCCATTAGTACCTTGGTATTGTATCAATTCGTTATTAACAGATTGCAGCACATAACTATTATAAATTGTGTTCTGTAGCAGTTTTAATATGATCTTTATCAAAAATGACATCGTTCACAATCTCAAGAAAAAAAGCCAAGTTTTCAAAGTTATTCCCAGTTTCCCAGTTTATGTTAATTGCTGATTTTATTTTTTCTTATAAAATGTCTTTTTAAATATTATATTGTATTCAGAAAAAAATGTAGTAAAAAAGTATGTACCCTCTGGGGTCTATCGTAAATTTTAAGGGACGATTCTTCTTTCCTTAATAAAAACATTATTTTTCACATAATATTTTTTTAATTATTTTTCCTGTCCATTAAACACTGTTTGTAACCAGTATACAAAATATCTTTGAAAAAAAATGTCAGGCATTAATGGGTTAAGTCTTATCTTACGTATGTATTTTTTTAAATAGGGATTCATTTTTACTAAGCATACATTCGATGAGAAATTGAAAAAGAACTGAATATTAAATTTATTAACGCACATTTAAAGGCGCATATAGAATCGCTTCCAAAATTGAAAATACTTAAAACTGAACAAGTACTGCTTTGAATGACAATAATTAATGTGGAAAAGTAGCAAGTATGTTTATTTCTGAAACAAAACAAAAAAATACAAACAGAGATGAAAATCATATTGAACATTCATCCACTAAAAGCTGACATCCTATTAGCATCAGTAGCAAAGTGATGTTTGAAGTCAAAACAGACAACAATATCTTACGTTAATGGTACGTGAGGTGACCCTTTCATTTAATTTCCCTTTAGTTTGGAAGTGAGTTCATAAATTTAAAACTTAAAACCCTATAAATAAAATTGCGGCAAGAGTTTCCAGAGTTATGATTCGTACCACAAGTATTATATTTGTAATAAATTGGGTGAGCCAATAACCCTCTTTAGTGTTCCATATCGTGACATGACATTATTGAATTGACTCCGCACGCACGAGTATGTCACTGAAATTCATTTTTCTTTTCATCGCTTTCCTTTTTTATCCCCTGCTAAATGATTTCTAAAACAGCTCAGGAAAAATGCTTAAAATCACGATTTTCTACCCTGAGATCAATTAACCAGTAGAACGCCGATGTGGAACAGAGGATGAATGCATTGCTTGTTGCATTTGGTGAATGGAAAAGTTAGCAAGTGTCTTTTTTTGAAGGAAAGTACATTAAGAGTTTAATAGGTTGCATTGGCTTTTGGTTTTAGCCAATGATGATCTCCCAGCATATGTTAGATGCGAAAATTGAAATGTAATAGATATTAGTTAGGTTCAAAAAAAATCATCTGTTACATATTTAAATGCATGTGTTTAATGTATAGTTAAATGTGTGTTTAATGTGTGTAAATTGCAGTGCGTAGTAGATACATACATTATATGAGGCGTTTAGTACCAAAAGCAACTGAGTCCACTTTTTGAAAGTTTAAAGGGAGGCAAAGAAAAATAATCGCGGATTAAAATGTTTTTCAGGGAAAACCGGTTTTTACAGCAGTTTTCGACCTGACTGTGCCGTCATCAATCACACAACGTCAATGAATATGCTGGATGTGTTTCAAACAGCTACAAAGCGACTTGAAAGCCATTCTTTCCCTCTATAAAATGCAACTGCTTTTGATACTAAGCGTCAGATATGATTTGAAAATCAGTTGTTGAAGTAGTTGGTTGATAATAGAGAAATCTTGAATCATAAAAACGATAAAAATCTATGTAAATAAACTATCTTATAACTGCATGTCCCTGATACAAAGCTGCAGTTTATATCCGATGTTTACCGAATTCGACGTGGTGGTAGGCAAAAGGGAACACAGTGGGACATGGGAAACGGTGTGTAGTGGGACAGCTGAAAATATTTCTGTAATTCAAATACTCAAAAGAAGAAAAGTATACCATATTTAGATTAAACTGCTGGCAGCACCATGACAGCTTACCACTGCTTTATTTCTCCTCCTAAAAGAGCTTGCACCCGTTTTTAACCGACGAAAACACGGAGGAGGTTCTCTAGTCGACCGGTATACAGGGTGTCCACTCCAATCGTGGACCAATAGCTAATTTCTAAACCGTTAGAGATAAGCATATAGTTTATTTAGGAAAAAATCTCCAAATTAAGAAAAGAATTTTGGGTCTATTCAATGTTTTTCAAAAAATCAAATTTTGAAAGAGTTACGAAATTTAAATTTTTATACAGCCCCCCAGTCCTATCAATCATATTTAGTAAAACATTCTTGACACTGTAACGTTTAAAAACAAAAAAAATCACTCTTCTACCACAAAAATTGACCGAGTTATGACGTTTTGAAAAATCAAGATTTTGAAGGATTTCGCATACGGTCCCTTAAGCGATCTCTCGATGACGTCATGAAATAATGCAAAATCTTGATTTTTCAAAACGTCATAACTCGGTCAATTTTTGTGGTAGAAGAGTGATTTTTTTTTGTTTTAAACGTTACAGTGTCAAGAATGTTTTACTAAATATGATTGATAGGACTGGGGGGGCTGTATAAAAATTTAAATTTCGTAACTCTTTCAAAATTTGATTTTTTGAAAAACATTGAATAGACCCAAAATTCCTTTCGTAATTTGGAGATTTTTTCCTAAATAAACTATATGCTTATCTCTAACGGTTTAGAAATTAGCTATTGGTCCACGATTGGAGTGGGCACCCTGTATATATTTTTTTTAATGTATGACCACGCATAACTTTTTACTGAATAGTCCGATTTGGATAATTTTTTTTTGTTTGAAAGGGTACTCCTTCCTGGTGGTCCCATAGTCCCATGATGCGGGGTTTGAGAACGGTAATTATGGAAAACAGTAAATTTCATGTAATTTCCCCATTAAATAATGATTAAATTTTTAAAACTCAATTTTCGAAGGCTTTCATCAATCCAATCCAGTATTTTGTGTATCAATTCAACTCCAGGGCAGATAGCTGGAATTGCTAATATCATTTCCGCGTTTTGTATTGAATATTCAAGGCTCATCTCAAGCTTGTTATGTGGTCCCATGGTCCCATGATGTGGGGTTTGAGAACGGAATCCTGAAGAAATTGAGGAAAATCTTCAGAATTCCGTTCATTCGCATACTCTTTGCGCATAATGAACGGAATTTCATGCGCACACTATTTGCTACTTCGCTCGCCGATAGAGTAGCTTTACGGTAAAGACGCTGGGCTCTAATTGGCAAGAGCATCAGTTCGATCCTCGAGCGAGTTGGTGGATTTTCAAGCTGCAGAAAAAAAAAATGCAGCGTATACGTCATACGTTTATGCGGCATGCAAACAGCAGTTTTACTGATGGAAAATATTTATTCCTGATTTCCCCAATTTTTTTTTTTTTTTTTTTTTAAATTTATTTCCAGACTCCCATTAGGTCCCATCACCTTAACTTTTAAAGGTTAAATTTAGTGATGCATTAATAATGAATCGGCAGTAAATGGCTACTTTGCTGATTAACCTATTGGCCAGTTTTATCCGTATAATCGACTGAAAACTTGTATTTTAAACATGCTTTAATTAAATTCCAGAAATTACCACAATTTTTTTTTAGTGGCAATCGTTTAAAATTTTGGACGCGTTAATAAAGTGAGATGAAGTGTCATGATGGCAACATGACACTCTTCCGGGTATACATTTACACTGAAAAGAATGAAATAAAAATAAAATTTTACAAAAAAAAGGAAAACCGACTTCAAAAACGAAACTGAAAATTGCTCTAAAAAGTAAAAAGTAAATTTATTCTTTGAACACCATCGATACTACTTTTAAACATGAGTTTTGAAGTCGGTGCCGAAACAGTTAATAAAATCATTCGTGCCCATTCTTCGGTTACATGTTTCATAATAAAAACAACCATAAATGAATGTTTCATAATCAATTTCAAGTGTTGTTTGAGAGGAAAAATCAGTCAAATGGTACAATCAATGGGTACGAATGATTTTATTAACCGTTTCGGCACCGACTTCAAAACTCATGTTTAAAAGTAGTATCGACGGTGTTCAAAGAATAAATTTATTTTTTACTTTTTAGAGCAATTTTCAGCTGCGATTTTGAAATCGGTTTTACTTTTTTTTATAAAATTTTATTTTTATTATTTCTACTATCACTGTTAGAAAAATCATGTAAGTTTTACTTCTCTATTGGTTTCAGGCATAAGTTATTGTTCTATAATGCATATCACAACATTTAAATATGTTATGTTCTTTGTTCTATAAATAAATTTTGTGCAACTTTACTTGTTGATTTAAAATTACTACTTGGTGGTACAGTGGAACAAAGATAAATCCATTACCTTGGTTATTTTGAGGTTAGGATTTCGCAAATTTTTTCATGTTTAGTATTTGAGTTATGAAACATGAAATAATCACTTTCTATTTAAGAGTACAGCATTTGACTCGTCCCATCCTTTCTTTGGTCATGAAGTTGAGGGAAAAGCTTGCATATACAATAGAAATAAACTACACTACTTGCTTTAAATATCTCTATTTAATAATTCGTGCATTTGGTATCGAACTCACAGCTGAATCCATGAGTTTTTAAAAGTTGTTTTATTTTATAATTTTATACTTATTGGTGGGTATTATCATGTGTCAAAGCAAGTTATAGCGCATCCTGCTCAATCAGTTCAAAGTTGAGTTTCCTTTAAAAAATAGATCAAACCATGACTTGTAAAATTTTAAGAAATATGTTGCTCTGGCTTCGTTATTAAGCTCCTCAACTAAAAAAAGAAAACTAAAAGAATGTATTTGAAAATTTTAAAATACTCCTACGGAAATAATTTTCGTTGTTTGGGAATAATTATATCTGCATTTTTTCTGATACTCTTAAACGTAATGGAAATAATCAAGCAATCTCTACTAAAATCTTGGTACCTTCTAGATGTAGTCATCACTAATAATTGTAGACCCCGGCTTTTAACATTTTCATCATAGGGGCACAAGAAACTACTAAAATTAATTAGTACTTGGTGGGCATGAACTTTTTACTCAAGTGTTTGTGCATTAGGGTATATCACGAATTTTTTTTTTTTTTTTTTTTGGAAATTCAAAATTTCAAGTTTAGAAAAAATTGTCACTATATTCACAAAGTTACCAAAAAATTTTATTTTGAAATTTAAAAATATTTAGGTCTGCCGGAATTATCTTGAAGTTTCAAGTTTTTTAGTAAAAACAATGATTTTTTTTTAAAAATGTGTAAAGCAAAAACAATAATTTAAGTGCAAAAATTGACTACTTAAGGAGTAATCCATTAATAAGAAGTGCATTGGAGCCAAAATTTAACTTATAGGTAATCAGAAATAGTTATGAAAAACCTCACATTTTCCCTAGTCAGTCAAATTTTTAGAATATTTACCCATCTTCAGAATAATTTTTTATTATTACATTAATAGTACAAGCATTGAAGTACAGCGCTTTAAAATAGCGAGATTGGTCCATTTTTCACCACTTTTCAGTTCCGAAATGCGAATCAAGCTTTTTTAAAACTTTTAATTCTGCGTATTTATATTATGTTATTGTTCATAAATTATGGACATATTTGGAAAACAAAATGGGTCTTTGAAGATCAAGCCATATTTTTCGTTCAGCGAACTTTTTTTTATCGTTAAATATAAAGCTTAACTTGATTTTTATTCAAGAATTCGTCATTCAATAACGAAAATCTAACTTCCTTCCTGGAAAAAAAAATATTAATTTCACCATATGGATTTTAGCCACAACTTTGAAAAAATATATACATTTGCGATATTAATACTTTTTCCTCAAATTTGTTCGCTATCCCACTTAAAAATAATAATTCCACCTAAGCACCGTTCCGGAGTCTCTTATCTATGATTATCAGTCGTTAACGTCGTTTTGAAATGAAGTTATAAAATGTCATCTAACTTTATCCTTTTTACAATTTATCACCTAAAATATTTTATTGACTTTTTGACACAGATCAGAGTTTATAGTTTATCAGTTACTCTTTTTTTTATGTGAGTGCCGAGGCTGAATTGAATTGACCTACAAGTTCTAATTCCACGAAGCGCAGGAATTTTTTTAGGAGGAAAACGACAGTTTCATTGACAAAAGAAATGGGTTGTTAAAAGTAATCAGCATCAATATTTTTTTTTCCTGACCGATTCGCCCTTCTAACTTAATAAATTTTTGCAGGATTTCCTTGATTTTGAAAAGTCTCGTGACTCAAAGGACCTAAAAAGTGGCGCAGGGCTGTGTCAGGCAGTGGGGGGTCTCATATTTTGACACGGATAAGGCTTTTGCTTATAATTTATGACAGAAATGGCAATATTGCGAAACGTATTTACTTGATAGGAGATCGTGTAGTTTGTTCTCCGGGCCCGATTGAGAGGAAGACAAAGATAGACAATTGAAAAGTTTTGAGCAGAAGTGAAGCAAGTCCACCGCACGTAATTTTGAGAAACTTGCGGTATTTGTCTGTGAAATAAATGAAAAAGTGAGGCCATAAACTTAATACGTGCAGATATCGTACGGTATTAGAATTAATTAATGATTTGTGCAACTCTAGCATTGTTTATTGGTCTATTTAACCATTACTAGAAATGGACTCGGTTCAATTTGGTCTGATCATCTCCTTTATTTAGTTTGACAGTCCATCTTTTAAGAACAGTCGGCGATCGCTTTAGTTACGTCTCAATTCCTGCAACATTTTAACTGTTTTTTGCGTAGATCAATAGATTACTCCCTCCCAAATTAGTTACTAAGTTTGAATACTTACCCTAGCGGCATCATCTCATCGGCCGATGATCGGCCATTCATCGAAACCCGGTGAAATTCTCATCGGCCGATGATCCAATCTATCTCATCGGCCGAGCAGAATCCGAGCAGCAAAATCCGATGAGAATACGATGAGATTTGGAGCAATTTAAGAGCAGAACAGTCCCGTGCCGAGGAATTTCATCGGGAAACTTGATCGGAAGGATATCGTTTTCCGATGGAATATAGCTCATCTTATTTTCATCGGGAAAGTTGATCGGAAGGATATCGCTTTCCGATGAAAAGTAGCTCATCGAAAACCGTGCTCGGATACTGATCGGAACGATGTCATCGTGCGTTACAGGATCAGTTTACGAGGAGTTTGTTGATCGGCCGAGCAAAATCCGATGAGTTGATGCTACTTGGGTATGTACCGATTTTCTAATTATTGTTTAAAACATTTTTTTAGAGATTTTAACGTGCAACGCTACCAATTAACCACATTTACTTGCCAAGCATTACCTTCTTTCCTCCTCAAACCAGTACAAAGTTAGTTTCAAAACTTCATGGTTCGCAAAATAGGAGGTAAGCCACGTCCCATTTTGTAAGGACTCTACCAATAGTATACCCGAAAGATCAATTTGCTTTCTAATGAATTCACAATTCCTTATTAGGGAGCTTCCTTAGCAAAAAGGAGCTTTTTAACCTACTACTATATTATAATATTTCAATGCACAAAATGAAAAAGCAATGTTTTGTTCGTGTGTGTAAAGTGAGGAAATGAAGGAAGAAAGAGATAAACAAGAGTGGTCTTCAAAATGAACGTCTATCTTGAGTTCCAGCAGAAAAAAGAAAAAAAAAAGGGGGGTGCTGGGGCACTCACAGATTGTTAATGTAAAAGTTACTAATACAGTTGCCGCTGCTTATATGAATCACGTTCGTTTCAAACAGTTCTGATTCGATAAAGTGTCTGATTCCATAAAACGGCTAATTCAATAAAGGGACTAATTCAACAAAATTGAGTTTTAATCAGTTTTTGGCGATTTGACTAAAGCGGGTGATTCAATAAACCACTGATTCAATTATTCTGCGTCCACTGTATTAAAATAGGAAGGGTTTATTTTGAGTTAAAACTGGCGTCTCCCATAAACTACAACACTGCAGTTGTCAGTATGGATCTATGCTTTCTTTTAACAACAATTGACCTCATGTTGAAAAAAAACTAGACTTCCCCCTCCCAGTGCCTACATGGCCAACGGGAATACGGTGGTAATCGAAAAAGATATTTCGGCTGTTTATATGTTGGTAAGTACATGTGCATGTTCTGACGGGTAGAAAACATTACTCAACATTCATTCAGGGGTGAGCAAAATAGAAATTTAGGCTGAAATTTAAGTGAATTTTTTTTCGCGATCACAATACTTCCCTGATTAAGTAAAAGGAAGTAAGAATGAGATGGGGGTACCCTCCATCTATGAAGGAGATGTTTCATGCGCATAAGCGTAGCGTCGGGGGGGCACAGGGGGGCACGTGCCCCCCCCCCCCCCAACTTGTTGGACACTTGTTCTTTAGAACCTGAAATGTTATGAAATCAGAAAGAAATAAATCGTCGGAATATCATTTGCAGTTATTTTCCTTTATTTTATCTTTGAATTATTACCCACATGTATGTGGGTGAATTGGGGGTGGGGGCACGGAGGAATTCCGGTTCTTCGTGGAAATTTTCAGTGTTTGGCACCAAATTTTTCCCGAAATTGGGGGACGAAAATCATCAGAAAGATTATTTCCATTTATGAGCCAAAACTATTGTCTGAAAGATTTTTTCTTTTGCCTAAAACAGTCCTTAGGATTGCTAGTATTGTTTAATGTAAGGCCTCTGGGGATGTTTTGCCCCCTCCCCCGTCCAATTTCTGGGGTCACATTTTATTGTGACCTCCAAGTGTGTGGCATTGCTAAAATAATAATTTAGAGAATTATAAAAGCATAAAATCATACTACTTTATTTGCTTCTTTTCAAGGCATATTTTTTAGTTTGATGTAACTACTAACTATGCTAAAAAATAATTTTAATTTGAAAATATTATTTTCACGAAATCTGGCTCATTGTAAGAGGGAGAGGGAAAGAAGGAGAGAGAGAGAGATGAAAAAAAGATGTATGATCCCTTTCTTTTATCTCACTGCCATGTAATGCAATGAAAAATAAAAAATTTATTCAACTATGGGATTTCTGTATAGAATTTAATTATCTTTCTTCACAAATCAAAAATTTAAACTTTTTATTTGTTCCTTTCAAGCATTTGTCATTCATAATCATACCAGAAAAAAATTAAGTGCTAAATGCATGAAAGTAACAAGAAAAGTCTTACAGTGCATAATGCAACAAATACACCATTTATTCTTGTCTAAAAACTACTTTGCATTACGTAATTTGTGTAGAAGTAGATAATCTGAATGCATAAGTCTTGTCTCAAATTGATTTATAAACTTCTTACTTAAATACTATGGCAAGTAAGAATATTTAGGCTTATATTTATAATCGTTTTCGGTACAGATTGTTTGTTTTTTTTTTTTTTTTTTTCAGAACTCATTTTCGAATCTTTTCAAGTTGTATCATTGTAATATGACAATTTTCCTAGCTGATAGTTTGCAAAAATGTAATACATATAATTATTTTAACTGATATATTGCTGTATTCTTTTTTTAAAAGCAAACAATTTAAATTTATTTAATTGTTTACTATTATTTTGCTTCAATTGTGTTTTTATTATTTTAATGAGTGCGTTTTGAATGACAATTTTTTCCCCTGTCTCTCTCTCTCTTTTTTTTTTTTTTGAGTAACTGATATATTTCTTCATTTCTTCCCATATTGGATATCGAGCTTGGTCACTAGGGTCAAAGGTAGTGTTCTTAACCGCTAGATCACATGGGATTGTTAGTATAAAAATAACTTTATGAAATGCCTCATTTCAGAAATTTTTCATGTATAGTATTTTTCTCTCCTCTCCCTCCTCTCTCATGCTTCAATTACTAATCGATTATCGTCAACGATTTGTCAAAACGCAAACCGATCTTATTTAGATCGAACGGTTAACTATTAAAGGATGTTTGTTTGCCTCTTTTTTTCTCATATTTTTGTCATCTCAATTACTTCATATAAGGCCTCAAAATGCTGAATCTTGTATATTTTTTAAAAAATTTCTCCGGGGGAGAATCCCCCGGACCCCCGTGATATTGGGAATATTCTACTCTACACTCCACTTAAAAAAGTGGTAATTGCATCATTCTTCTGATAAACATCCCACTACTAGATCAATTTAAAAAAAAAGAAAAAGACAGCGAGAGCATCAAAAAGAGAGAAAAGGCATATGGGGGGGGGGGGGGTCCGAGAAAAAGACACAATAAGTAAACAAATGCTTGGTTTTGCTACCCCAATTTTCTTAAAAACAAAAGGG
This sequence comes from Uloborus plumipes, assembly GCA_038373865.1. Taxonomy (NCBI): domain Eukaryota; kingdom Metazoa; phylum Arthropoda; class Arachnida; order Araneae; family Uloboridae; genus Uloborus; species Uloborus plumipes. Next base: position 19,816 of record JAXGGA010013761.1, read on the forward strand.
GCTTGATGGCGGGACGTAACGGGGCTACGGGACTAGTTGAATCTAAATCCGCCCTTGTTACTGAGGGAAAAAAATGGATTAATGGTGTGTGCAATTCATTGGAAAAGTAAGAACGAATTTTCCTCCAACGAAAAATCTAAGGAGGGAAAAGGGGGGGGGGGCGTAAAATCTTTTTGGAGTGTAGGAGGAGCAAAGGCTCCTCCTACACTCCGAAAATTCTAGACCTGTGCCCCCCCCCCCCTCCCAAAACTTTTGGTCACGCTACGCCTATGTTCATGCGGTAACAACTCTAATGCCTCTAAAAATAAAAAGTTTTCTCAACCGAAATTTCTAGATCTATCTTCAGTCCCAGTTGCACATTAATCCTCCATTAGGTTCAAGAAAACAAAACACATCTCCCTTTCACTTCCTATTGTAAATAGCATCGCCCGCAGTGTTGGTCAGGAAAAGGAAGAGAGCAAGCACACAATGGAGGAAGTGACAAAACGAGGAGGCAAAATGTATTGTTATTTTCCGAACATTTGATGACGCTCAGAGGAAATTAATTAGTTCCTCCATGCGAATGGCGGGGATAGATACCCGGTCGCCTAACCATCAATTTGTTTTCCTCTGCACAGTTATGATGGTTGCTTATTTATTTATTTTTTACAACAGTTCCAGTCACTTGCCGAGCAACCAGCCAAAAAATCATTGAACTAATTATCGGAAAAAACAGGCTATACATAGAGCGAAAAGTGTTAATTATGTAAATTAAAACAATGTCTTGCAAGAAGAAATTAGTACGTTGATTATATACACCCAGTTTTGCGGGTTTTGTTAGTTCTTTTTGCTTCAGTTCTATTTTTTGAACTCGAACATGTTCCTGTTTTAACACTTTCACTTCGACAGCAGGCAGAAGAGAAAGGGGGAGGGGGGACTTAGGAAGGTGCGGCTCGATACGAAGGCAAATACTGGAAGTTTAAGAAGATATTTAAAAGATAGTTTTATTATTTCTCTCATTCAGGTTTCTTGTAAAATTGAAAAACATAAAAAATCAGCAAACAAGTGGTTACTTTAATTTTTGTCAGTAGTAATTTGTGTGGCTTTTGTAATTGTTGGAGGATCATGGGGCAAAATTGGGACTATAATACTGCTAATGCATTCAAATCATTGAATTCCTAATCAATGAGCCGGGACTTTAGAAAATAACCTTATGTATAGGGGAATGTGAAGCAAATGAAGAAATTGGAAATATGAGTTGAAATTTTAGTATCCCAGGTTGCACAAAAAACGTTTAAACGTTTTATAAACGTTTTTAATCCGTTGTCACAACGTTAATAACCATTTTATAACCTTTAAAAAACAAAGTGTGCTACTTGGAATATAATGAAAGAACAATTTATTTCAAAATAAAATTTGCAGTGAAACATTATTTTTTATATTTAACAGAAAATTTGTAAATGTCATTTTTTCTCACTCTCTCTCTCTCTCTCTCTCTCTCTCTCTCTCTATTGAGCAAAACAAAAACAAAATATTTTTCTGATGAAATATTTCCAATTAATTATCAAAAAAATTTTTGATCAGACAAATGAGTAAGTTAAAGAACGAATAAATAAGTGACTCGATAATGAATCAATAAACGAATAAATAAATACGTAATTAATAGATAGAATATTGTAAATTTCTTACCAAATAAAAAATAAGTAATTTAATGTATGACTGGTTAAGTACACGAAATGAACTAGGGTGAGTTCTGGTAAGTGCGTACCCTTTTTTTCAAAGTTCATGTTCTCAAGGATGCTGCTCTGTTGAAAAATCTTGTACACTCACAACTTTTTTTTAGTTTTCTTTCCAGATCCTTTACTAAGATTTTCAAGCATATAATATGTCAAACAAACCATAAGCATAGGTTTTGTGACCTGGTTTATGACACCTATTCTAAGGTGCGCACTTTCCCTACCTAGCGGGGCAAGTGCGTCCACCTTAAATTATGTGAATATGAACAGGAAAAAACTTCTGGCACATATTAAATATGTTAGTTAGTTGTCTTGGGATAATTCCTAATACTAGAGATCAGCACTTGTTTGCATGGATGAAACGCAATCAGTGATATATCCCACGCGTCTTGCGAACAACTGTGATTTGAAGATTGACAGTGTTGTGTTTGTGCTTCTTCTTCTGTCCTTTTAATAAGACTAAGTGAGCGAAAGTAAGTTGTTTTTATTTAGTAATAATCACTTATAGTCTACATAATTTATTTTAGTTTAATACATTAATCAGTCTGTGTTTAAGCCAGGGTTCGCACTTACCCCTTCTTAAATGTAAGATGAGACATGTGCGTTCAATAGCGTTGTTGTAAGTGCGTACCCCTGTGATTTTCTTTAATTCTATTTATATGGTAGATCGCAAGGTGACCTGAGTGAACAATTCGTTTTTTTTTTTCGAATAAATACGGTTTTAAAATATTTTTCTTATTAGAATCAGCAGCAGTAAGAAAAAGCACAAAATAAAGAGCAAAAAAAAAAAAATTTGATCATGATATGATACTTGTACTTTTTTTTCTTGTACATTGAAATAGTTTTTCACAACACTTAATTTTCCTAAATATAATTTTTTCATTACTCCACCTTCGTTTTTTGAATCAGTTGGTTCCTTATTTAGTGTTTCACTTAATTTCATTGCTTCATTTGTCATTCTGGTTTAAATTAAATATAGCTTATAATCGCTATTTTCAACGAAAAATTTACTAACTGATATCTAAAAGCCAATATATTTCAGAGGTAATGAATAAAATTGAAATCTTATGCCGCATGCAATGTAAATATAAACACTTGTTGGAAATGATGTTGGATTTTAAATCGACTTATAAAAGAGTTATAAGCAAAATTAAAGGTGAATTATGAGAGTCGTATTTTCCACGTAATGGTATACACTTGCCTCATCATAATGGTATGCACTTGAACCGCGTAATAGTACGCATATACGTCATGATAATGGTACGCACTTGCCCCATCATAATGGTACGCACTTACCCCCACCTTACTTTAAAGAAAGGGAAGGTGCGTACCATCATATAAATAAATTTTAGTTAGAATATTTGATCAAAATACCCCATGTATTTTGTAAGTAGCTATTACTCAAAAGAAACAACTTGCATTTCTTGACTTCAATGGCTTGGTATGACTACATGAGAAACTGAAACAAAACCTTCTCAATCTTTACTTTAGAGTTTTTTTGAAGACATTTAAGTTGTCTCTGATTGTGTTTCGTCTATTGAATCCAGGCCTGAATTCTACCTATTGAAATTATCATTAGACAGTTATCTAACATAGTCGATGTGTTGCAGAAGCCATTTCAGGACAGTGTTCATGTAATTCCCAGTGGACGCACTTACCCCGTGGACGCACTTACCAGAACTCATCATCCATCCACTTTCCCCTTTTAATTGCACAAAACCTTTAAAATAAAAATGCGCCTAATATTAAATCAATAAATACAGCGCCGAATATTAGCATTATAGAATTCGATATTTAAAATATTAGTGACAAGAGCTTTAACATTTTGCAATCTACTTATATTAAAAACTGAGTATCTTTCTATCTATCTATGTCACGCTTCTTTCTCCTGAACGCCAATGAACTGAAAGCCGAATCAGGTACCGATAGATAGGAAATTTTTCAGGCTTTATTAGTTTCAATTTATATAATTATACGATTTTAATTAGCGAAGATATCAATTAATAAGTAGTCAAATTTAAAGCGATTAAGCCTAGTAAATGATTTAACTTCCAAGACATTTTTTCTTACCGTTGCAATTTTGAATTAAAACGTTAATTAAATTATTGAACTATTTAAAGCTCCAAGATATTTATTTCTTTCCGTTGCGATTTTAAATTAAAACGTTAATTAATTTGAACTTTTTAAAATGAAAGAGTGTTATTTTTTTCCATTGTCATTTTGAATACGTGTTATAACAAAGTTCTAACAATTGTTTTTATTCTAATTATTAATGACATATTTTTTCCCAGGTACCATTTTGAAAATGTGTTTTTAAATAAAATTGCAATTGCTGTTTTTAGAAGAGACTTTTTCTGGCTGCGATCCATAAGTAGTCAAATTTAAAGCGAATGTTTAATTAATAAGTAGTCAAATTTAAAGCGATTAAGCCTAATTAATGATTAAACTTCCCAGACATTTTTTCTTACCGTTGCCATTTTGAATTAAAACGTAAATTAAATTATTGAACTATTTAAAATTCCAAGATATTTATTTCTTTCCGTTGCGATTTTGAATTAAAACGTTAATTAAGTTGAACTTTTTAAAATGAAAGAGTGTTATTTTTTTCATTGTCATTTTGAATACGTTTTATAACAAAGTTCTAACAATTGTTTTTATTCTAATTATTAATGACATATTTTTTCTCAGGTACCATTTTGAAAATGTGTTTTTAAATAAAATTGCAATTGTTGTTTTTAGAAGGGACTTTTTCTGGCTTCGATCCAAATATTAAAAGAACTTTTTCGTTTAGAATTTTGCAATTAATTTTACCGGAAGAAAGCGGTTTGGAAATAATTGTTTTTGGAAAGGAATTTTATTTGTAATTTAGGGAGAGTGCTAAGTATGCGCTACTTGACATCGTCTTTGTTTTTGAGGAAGCATGTGCAAATAATTCGATTGATTCTTTGATGCAGGAAAGCTTTTTAGCGAGCCGCTTTAGCGGGGAGTAGTTTATTAAACTTTTCCTTGGTACTTTAAAGGCGAGCCGCCTTGGCGGCGAGTAGTGAATTGAAACTTTCCTCGCTACTGTAAAGGCGAGCCGCCTTGACGGCGAGTAAACTGTTTAAACTTTCCTCATTTCTTTAACCCTCGTGGGTCCCTCCCATTTCAGTTACACTCAAGACCCTTGGGGTCATAAACGACCCCAATGCTTCCTTTAATTAATTCATTATAATTATTGAATGTTACATGCATTATTTAAGTTCACACACTTTTTAATGCTAAAAAAACAAAAAATAAAAAGATACAATTAAAGTAAAATTTAGTTTATGAATTAAAATTATAATTTTAGAGCAAAACTTACAATAACTGTAGATTTATTTACATCTGTTACAGACCTGAAAAAACATGATTTTTGCAAGTGAATTTCAAACACTTATGACATTTTTCAATGCATTTTCTGTCCAGTTCTCTTGGACAAAAGTTGCAACGTCCTCTTTTTTTGGCCTTCTGGGGAAGTGACCCCAAGGGTCTTATGTGCAAAAAATGCAATTCGGGAAAAATAAAACACAATAATAGCATTATTTTGAATAGAAAACTAGAGGAATAAAAGCCACAAAATGCCATTAAAAACAAATGGTTGATTAACAAAATATATTAAACAGAAATTGCATTGGGGTCACATATGACCCCAAGGAACCCACGAGGATTAAAGGCGAGCCGCCTTGGTGGCGAGTAGTTTTCTCAAACTGCCTTCACTACATTACAGCCCGTGCAACGCCGGGCTACGCAGCTAGTACTAAAATAAATTTTGACTTACAACAAATATTACAATATTATTAGTATAAATTTTTAAAAACTACTAGCATTATTATGCCTTGATCTTCAGGGATAAAGACTTCCTGACTGAAGTAGACTACATGCGCTACTACATTGTTAATATTTTATCAATTAGGGAACACTAAAACCAGAGTAAATATCTAACCATTTCACTTTGCCTTACTTTCCCTTGCACATGAAAAAGTTACAAAACTGTAAACTACAAGAGAATAAAGTCAATAACTGAAAAGTGTTCATTGCATCTTGATTGTTGCATATTATATTGAAAAATCTGGTATGGACCCCACACTACTTCCTTTTACGTGTAAATTTCTTAGTAGTTGCCTTAAGTGTTAAAAAAAGTGCTTGGAGTGAGCAAGGTAACAATTCAAATATTTACTCCCCTAATCTGCCACGAAACAATGCAAAAAATATTTTACAATGGTTAATTTTCTAAATATTGCTGATTTTAGTTTCCATTCAGTGAATTTTTCGCAAAATATCGCCAATAGCGCCAAGGTGAACCCAAATTCAAAAAATAATTTTTTCGCCAAATTTGTCGCCAACTTGGCGATATGTCTCCAAGTTGGCGACAAACACTTCGCGACCAGAGCTTGGCGACATATCGCCAAGTGGTGGCGCCAATTCATATAACTTAAGTCTGCATTGAAATTAACACTAATTCAATCCAAAAAAGGGGTAAAACACCCCCTTGAGAACATTTGAATGCAACCACAAGGGGAGGTACATAACTAGACCATCCTCAGAGCATACATACCAAGCTAGAAGCTTCTACGGCATATAGTTTTTGAGTTATGCGACACACATACGCACATACATCCGCACACACATCCGCACATACGTACATACAGACGTCACGAGAAAACTCGTCGTAATTAACTCGGGGGTGGTTGAAAAGGATTTTTCGGCTGCTTATATGTTGGTAGGTACAAATGCACGTGCTCACAGGTCGAAAAAACTACTGAACATTCATTCGGGGGTAAGCAAAATCAAAATTTAGACTCAAATTTGAGTGATTTTTCTTTTCGCGATCACAATACTTCCTTTACTGCGTAAAAGGAAGTAAAAAATAGTTGATTTATTCTGTTTAGTAAAACCTGACGTTGATCTTAATTTATTATTTTTAAAATGTTTAATTAATGTATTATGTGATATACAGAGGTGTTTGACCTGACGAATGTAGGTTGCATTAAACTTTCCCTTTTTATCCTTTCCCATACCCGCCTCCTCTCATAACAATTCCTTTTCTCTTTCAACAAGCCTCGAATTTTTTGAGGAGTAATTATTACCAACGCAGCCCACTTGGTGATATAGTTGGGTTGAGATGCCACGCGGTTGCCAAAAAAGAACGTCTCATCTTCATGAATAATTCAGAACATGAATTGGCAGCCTACGTGAGAAAGCTCGATTCGGTGGTAATATGCTGTGAAACAAATAAACCAGCTGAGATTAACTTTCTTCGGGGGGTTTAATTAAAGAATGATGCCAGGAAATAATGTGAAATCGTCTTCCTTATTTTATATGTAAAAATTATTTTGAGAATGATATAAGTTTAAAAAGTATGATGTGAAATATTTTTCTGCTTTTAGAATTCCGAATCTAATTTTACTTTTCCAGTGTCGTACAAAAACAAAATAGAAAAACTGCTAATGTTTACTAATAGTTAGAGAAAATCGAAGACTAGACACTAGCTTCACTTCTGAACATTTTAAGAAGAATTTGAAGATTTAATGGTGTAGTACATAAAAAGGTTACATGTCTAAAACTATGTTGCGACAAAATAAATTGAAGCTAATAAATTCTTTTGCATTTTTTATTACTTGTTTTCTTTGTAAGTTTTACTATTCAGAAAAAAATTGTTTCTCAACAGCTGCGATTTCAGGTTTTTGTTTTTGCCCACTGTCGAGGAAAAGCTACTTTAAGCAAGCATAAAACAAATGAAAAAAAAATTATCAACTGTAATTTATTTAATTATTTTATTGCATTTTAATTTTAGTTTGACTTCACCAGATATACAACATTACAAATTCCAATTTATGTTATTGAAGAGCAGTATGATATTTTTTTTTCCCCTTTTCAATGAATAGTTATTAGTCGAAATTTGGGAGTGGATGAAAAATCGCTGAGAATAAACGTTTGAATTTATATCTTCCCTAATTAAACTCGTAACAAATTATAACGAGCTATTCTTAATCGTCATAAAATTTCAAATATTTTGATATGCAATTCGATCGTTAACTCTCTGCCGAAATTGAGGAGTTTGAGTGCAGTACATACATACCTATTGCATACATATGGTCAGATTTTAAAAGATGATACTAAATAAAGAGTAACAGTTGTGTATCTATGTTAAGCAATGAAGCAATCTGTGCATTTTATGATGTTTTTACTTTTAGCTCTTCAAGCCCTGCAACGAATTGAAGTGTGGCAAAGTTGTTATATTCAGTAATACTTTTTATTTAAAAACACCAGAGAAAAAAAGTGACTTCCCACTGACTTGCAAGGTTTGAAAGAAACCAATTGCCCAGTGTTTGGGCACAGAGTCAGAGAAATCAGTAATTCTCACCAGGCAGCTCGGTGAGGGTTAGACAACGTGTCAAAACATCACAGCCACCTCCTTGTTTCTCAAAGCAAACGACTGCAAGGCTAGAACTTGAACTCATGGCCTTCTGTCTACGAGTCAAACACGTTGACAAACAACCTCGAGTCGGGCATCTTTCCTTCCCATATCCTGTGTTGAATCTTATTCCGAAATTTACGAAAGGTGGTTATTTCTTGCGTAGTCGGAGCTTTAAATCTCATTGCCGATACTTCCTATTTTCGTCGGTATTTTGCATGAATCATCACCCAATATGTAGGTTCAGTTTGCAAAATTCTTACTGTTTACAATCATCTTCAAGCTCCTACTCATAAAGCTCTATTCGGCACCCTTTTTAGTGGAAGCCTCGACCAGTCTGCCTACAGCAAAACACATAAACCAAGCCCATAACTCTTTATTTATGATTTTTGCTTACCTTGACCTATGCTTTCTCTAGTTATTGTTCTACTCATCATCGTATGCAAGAGATGAAAATGTGATGTGTTCTGTAGCAATTGCCTCTCCTTATTTCAGTGATTGCAAACTCGTGTTCATCTTGCAAATCGCTTCACCAGATTGAAAACGTAAGCTGTTTTGATAGATAGTTATAGTGGCCGATTTTTCGCCTAATAACTCCATAGCAGCGTGGGATGTCAACAAGGCACGGTTCAAGGAATAAAAAAAAACTCCCAGCAAAAATGTTTCGGAGGCGATTTTTTTTTTTTTTTTTTGGAGGAGCAATTTTTTTCCTAAAATTTTGCGACAAAAGTTATAAAATGAATTAATTTTGAAATAACTTTTCAGTGGCAGGTGACGGTACAAAATCGGTTTTAAATGAAGTTACACTAACTACACGTCTTCTTCATTATATGTCTTCTACAACCACCATTACGTGTATAATTAAAGTGTTTGCTGGATGACGGTTTATGAGCTGCCTTTGTTTGCCGAATGAGTGTTAAAACTTGACTTCTGTTTCACTGAAATTGTCACGTCTTTTTTGAGACATTGTAAGCAATTCATAAATTTTAATATAGCCACCTAGGCCAGAATGCAGCCACCTAGGCCAGAAATTTTTAGTTTTAATACATTTTTCAATTGTTCTTGAAAATAGAATGTGAGAAGGTTAAAATTTTTCGTCTTGGCATATTTTCTTTAAGTTAAATAATATTTATTTAAATAAATCTTGGGAAAATCAAACATTTTGCATGCATAAATAATAATAGCTCAGTTGAAAATATTCCATTTTTGAAAAGAAAAAAAAATGTCCCGGAGGCGTTGTGTTGAGTTTTTCAAGTAAAGATAGATTTGCTTCTTTTAATGGAAAGGGGATGTCAGATTTTAGGTCAGTCTATGGACAACAAGGAGTTAAATTCAGCCTTGCCTGCATGGTTTCATGTACCTTGGAATGTTTAACATGCTAAGCTGAAAATAATTATGACAAATTGCATCGGCGAATTGATTGAAATGCAAATACCACGGATTCAGAGACAGTTTGTGCAAAATCCTTCATTTCCGTATTGATCAGCAAGCGAAGCAATTGTGATTTGCAACAGAATGTCAATGAGCTGAGTTACTGAAGCATTTATGCTTATTTATTTTCTCAACATATGATCAAAAACAGACAGCTAGATTTTTGACCTTGGAACGTCTAAAAACATGAGAAGTCGAAAATGTCCTCCTTCATTGCGTCTAAAACTCAAATGATCTTTATCGATGTTTTGCTGGAAAATAAAAATAGTTTTGAAACTCACACGCAGTAAACTAATTGAAAAAATACAGAAACTTTAAAGCAATGAGTTTCCGTTCCAAGTCTTTCTAAGAACTTTTAAATTAATGCAATATCTTTCTCTTTTTTTGTACGAATGGAAGTAATAAAAAGTTGGAAAAAAAATCGGACAAGTGTTAAATATCTGTTATGAAATATCACAATATATTTTGAATTTTTCATCAACAAAATCTGAAAGTACTCGTAGGAACTGCAACAAGTGGAAACAGTAGATTTTGTGCATCTGGATATATGATCGCTTCTCTAAACTTTTTTTTTACAGACTCTTTCATTTTTGTGTGAATGGAAGCAATAAAAAGTGGGGAAAAAATTGAGCGTACACGTGTTGAATATCTGTTATAAAATACAACAATATGTTTTGAATTTTTCATCAACAAAATTTGAAAGAAGAACTATAAGTTGAAGCAACAAATTTTGTGCATAGTGCTTGGTATAAGGGCATTTCTCTGTTCCATTTTTGTGTGAATGGAAGTAATAAAAAGTTGGGGAAAAAAGTCAGACATGTGTTAAATATCTGTTATAAAATATCACAATATATTTTGAATTTTTCATCAGCAAAATCTGAAAGTAGTAACTATAGCAAGTTGAAGCAACAGATTTTGTGCATAGTGCTTGATGTATGGGATTTCTCTGTAAACTCGTAATTGGTTGTACGAACCAAGTGTTTTAAAAATAATGAAGTGTAATAAAGTAATTATCTCTCTTAATTCAAGTAAAGCATTAATACTTTACAGCCCAATTGTATTTTGAGTGACAACAATTTAACCTTTTTTCAAGAAATTATCGAGTCCTAAAAACGCAGTCTCCTGGCTGTCCGAATCCTGTACGCTAACACTTTAGAGGTAATATTTCAAAAAACATATTAACACTACGTGAATTTGGTAATTAATCTATAAAAATAGAATAATGTAACTATATTTTTCATAAAATAAGATCCATTACGCATTTCTGAAACTTAACATTGTCATTTAAGTGCTGTACGGAATTTTTTCAAACAGTCCCCTGCCAAAAATTCAAAGCAGCAACAGAAAAAAATCTTTTACTCTTGCAAATGTTTTTTGACATGAAGTTATAAAGTGACCTTGCTTGGAGCGTTTTGCACACTTGTAATGTCAACCAGCGAAAATAAAACAAGTACTGAGCGTCTTTTCTTTTAAGGAAACTTTTTTAGGAAAGAAAATAAGTCAAAATTAAGAAAACTACAATTCACCTCATGTTCCCAACCGTGCTCTGTCAGAAAAAAAAAATATTTTTGAAAAGTAGGAAACTCCCCATTGTAATTATTTAAAGGCTAGCAAATATTGGAGGGGGAAAACAATTACGAAAAGTAATAAAAAACATTGTAGGCACGTTATTATTACTTTCCTGGAAAATCGTTCGACGAAGTCACCGAATACTAGTCAATTTTTCAGCAAATCGGTACATGTCCATCGAACCAGTAATTACAAATCCTTGGTTTATTACAGTGACTTAGTGAGAAAGGTTTCATAGAGCATTAGAAAATTTTCGAAATGAAAGATCTTTAAGCCCTTTACATGTGTGCTCTACCTAATACTGCATTTAGACCGACTGTATGTGATATATGTAATTTTCTTGCTTCATGGCGGGATGAACCTCCTTTACACCCCGCCCCCTTCCCATGGCAACACCACTGGGTTTAAATTAACAATATTTTGCTGGAACTGCTCATCAACAAAATCTGAAAGTAGTAACTACAATAATTTGAAGCAACAGATTTTGTGCATAGTGCTGGGGGACTGCATATTTTAATAATGCCATTTTCAATTGATGCTGCTGTTAAATTTGCATATTCTGCAGATTTTACAGTATCTGGCAAATCAAGTTAAAAATACTAATGTCTTTAGACTTCACTATTACTTTGTTCATGTAATATCATCCTTTTCCAAACCTCTCCCTCCTCCTCCTTCAAAGAAAAAAGAAAGGAAAACCGCGGGCCAAATTAGTGCCGGCAGCAAGTAGGTAAATTATTATATTGTTTTGAATAGCATCGTAGAATTAACGAACATGTGAATTGCAAAAACGAGAAAAATAAAGAAAACTTCACGAACTTCTCAAATGTTTGTGCATTGGGCCATTGAAGACACCAGACAAAAACACATTTTTGCGAAAGTTTAAGCACACCAAAACTTCCACTTAGCATTTCCTGTCAAAGAAAGAAGCACATGTTTAAACATAACGCGTCCATTGTTCTGGGGTTGTTACAAATATAACACGTGCAAACATTCTTTTCTCAATGTTCCAAGCAATGGAATACCCATTGTTTCGATTCAATTATCGAAAAACCGTGCTTTCTCGTTTCGAAATCTTTTCGATGCGAAAACGATGGTGGAATATCGGAAGAAATATGATTGAAACTATGGTGGAACAACGATGCATACAATGGGAAAGCTTTTAAGGTCGAAGAATTCGTTGCTTCCACCAGAGTATTCTTTTGTTATTCCACATTTCTTCGGGAAATTAGGTCGCTACAGCTAGAGTATTTGAAGATTAAAAAGTCCGTATTGTAATATAATTAATTTAAACTGATATTTTGCAAGGACGTGCAACAATAGCTAAATTCAAGCGCATAATGAGCAATGTTTAAAAAAATCTCATAACTTTGTTAAGAGTTCCCTTGTTTCATTTAGTGTATTATCGTTACTATGACAAAGAAACGCACTTTGTTTTGAACCAGAGGGAAAATAGGAGCTATTTGGGGCTACCTATATAAAAGATTTATTTTCATAAAGATTTGAGCTTAATAACTTATTAACTTTCGATTTTGCTATATTCTTCCTTTCAATTTTCGTTAGTTTCAGACAGTCATAAACTGAAACAATAACGTAATCCGTATTATTGAGCAATAAGTCATTTTTTAACTTTAAAAGTTTGTTATACTAATTATGAATTAGTGCAAATAAAATCTTAACTAATTATTTTTTACATTAAAGATATTTAAATGAACACTTTTAGAATGTTTTTCGTTTGAATTTTCTCCCCCTGCAAATTGCTTCCTCGTATTTAATATTGCATTACAAGTTCGCATATTTGTTACTGTATAGATTTTTTTTTTTTTTTTTTGAGATCACTTTATGCATGACGTAATTACTTTTAAAATTTTTCTTTTCATTGGAGGGTTTTTTTTTTTTTTCTTTTATTTTTTTTTTATTTATTTTTTTTTATAATGCTATTTAGTAAGAATGATAAAATGCTAAAAGACGGACTAAGAATGAAAAAATGTTAAAAGACGGATTGAAATTTACAGAAAATAATAACTGTTAGAAAGCACTAAGTCACAGCAATCATCCTAGAGTTCAAAAACTTGACTTTGTCAGAAGTAAGAAATAAATTCTGGTTTTATTTATTTATTTTTGGTCTATGTTGTTTTTTATTTTCGCAACATTTTCCCTCTCACACGAGTTTGAAATCACGACAGTGGATAAAAATACCATTTTATATTGTTCATTAAAATAAGTTCTACAATAATCGATCAACAAGTCTCATTTATACGAAATTTGTGTCAGATAATAAAGACATTTCAGTGAAGGCGGATGTCTTCAGATCACGCAGCGGACTTGAATATTTTTAAAAAATTATAAGTTCAACTTTTACTTTGCTTTACCAAAAAATCATACGATAGTTGTAAGAATGAAAATAATTTAACTAAGCAGCAGTCGAAAGAGGAGAGCTATTTTTCTGGGAGGAAAGAAACAATAAAATTATTCTTTGAAACTAGAGAGCTGGGAAATTTTTTTTGAAAAGTCATGCTGCCGTGGTCTCCCTTTAGCGATACGGCACCTTTTAATTCCAAAGTCCTCCCCTCCCCGGCAAAAAGTCTGAAAGAAACATTGATTGCCATAATATAACAATTCACGAAATATTATATGAAAGTTCTAAGAGGAAAAATTAAGCAGAAAATTTGGAGAAAAGTGAAAAACTTTTAAATCGGGGGGAACTTTTCTTGAAGCAAAACAACTATTTTTGGGTACAATAACTTATAAAAATATTTAAATCATACCGGAATCGAGGGAATACAGACAATCAAACCTTATATTCCAGAGCAGCGGTTCTCAACCACTGATTAGGTGGAGCAGCACCCCGGTCCGCAGTAAAATTTGACCGGTTCTTGCAGAATTTTATCGTCCGCAAGGGAAAAAAAATCTTATTCAAATAAATAAATAAATGCGAATAAAAAAGCTAGAAAAACTTTAGAAGATATTTTTTGAGTCAATAATAAAATTATTTTTCACGTGCTTTGTTGTTTATACTCTTTATTTTTTATGTACTTAAGTGAGAAATAATACAGTGATTATTTATGTTTGCTCCTAGTTATTTCTGTTAAGTAAGGCTCACAAATTTCTAACATAAGAAAAATGGGAGCTTTGTAGTCATTAGAACTTATTTTAATGCTTAAATAGTCTGAATTTTATTCAAAATTTGAAAAGTCACATAAAAC
>JAXGGA010013762.1:0-34165 GCA_038373865.1 Uloborus plumipes
ACTTCTGGACTTCGCACTCCGTCTATGAAGTAGTTCAGGGCCAGGCTATCGCGAACATCCGAAAGACAGTTCGAGAAGGCGAGATGGGAAAGCCTCTCAACGTCTGCTGCAAAAACTTGCAAAGTCTCTCCGGTCCTCTGGAGTCGAGATTTCAGCTGAAGTTGGCTGAATTCTTTTTGTCATGCTTCGCCAAAGCGGAGCTCCAAGGCCGATGATAAGGCTTCGAGTCGCGGTGCTTGTCCTCTGGGAAGGTCTATAGTATGTCGGCTGCATCCTCTCTCAGCGAGGCTGCGAGGTGACAGGCTTTCGTGGAAGAGTCCCAGGAGTTTGCTTCTGCAACGATGAGGAACTGCTTCTTGTAAATATTCCACGAGGTCTTCCCGTCAAAGGTGGCCAGTTTAATGGATGAACGAGAAGTTCCAGCTACAGCTACACAGTCACTTGAGTTATTGCCAGGATGCTGATAACTTCGATCCCAGTTCTTTAATTTTCTTTTCCACATGGTTTTCTACTGTGGTGATTCGATCCTCAACGCTATCAACTTTTTCTTCTAGAGCCTCCACTTTATTTTCCATATTGGCAAATTTACTTTCCACCAAACTTTTCATTGACGTTAGATCGCTCTTAATTTCTTCTTGACTTGAAGTTATGCTAGCGGTTAAATCATTCTTAATTTCTTCTTGACTTGAAGTTATGCTAGCGGTTAAATTATTTTTTAATTGTTCTCGATTAGTAGCGAGCTCATTCTTTAATTGTTCTTGATTCGCGGCCATGTCATTTTTAACAGCGTTGATCGCATCAAGGAGTTGTTTCAGTTGTTCATCCATTGCTCGAGTAATTACCATAAAATTCCGAAGTCAAAAAGTCCTCAAGAAGAAAAGTCCAAGTTCACAGATAATTCCAAGAAAGTCCTTGAAGATGCCCCACGTTGGGCGCCAAAATTGTAACGACCTTCAACTTTCTTAAATGAGCATTCCAATCTTGAGGAAGAAACTATAAATTTATTTACAAGTATGTACACTATTTACAATAGGAGCAGGAAACAATTGCTAAACATCCAGCAATTAGGTAGCAAACAGTACACTGTACTCTCAACAGTAATTCAGCACCACGTATCTAACGTGAACAGTAATTAAGCAATTACAAAAGCAAAATAACCATACGCCCAAGCGAATGAAAACGAGTCTCCAGAAATCAAATCTGAAAAGAACTAACTGACTTGTGTTCAAGGCCAGCTTTTTATACTCGGAAGGACATTTCTACTACGTTTTAGCAAAATCTGGAGTATTCTGTTCATTCATAACCTCCATAAGCCATTCAAGAAAACTCTAGAAATAAAAAGAAAAACCACTCCGAGCGAAAATGTCTTCATGCTTATCAAAGTTAGGGCAAGTGTAAAAACTACAAAACGTTACAGGGCCGGTATACAAGTGATAAAGGTGATATCTTCAGATACTTTTGCAACATGACGCCAGATAAAACCAAAATTAATGAAAATGATGCAAGGCAGGAAAAACAACAACTATTTACAAGATTTGTAACAATATTTATACAACTACTGTAACCCTTTTTTGTACATTTCAACTTGAATAATATTTATGAAATTTTTGAAACATTTTTCGTATAATATTTCTTCAGTTAAAAATATTTATGTTTACTGTAATTGTTATTTAACTGGCATGAGTTAACTTAATTTATTATTTCTTATATTTTTGATATAACAGCGTATAACTTGAGCTTAGGATATTTGTTTTGATATGTATTCTCTCAGTTTAAATTTTTATAAACTATTATAATTTTTAGATATGAAAATTTATTTTAGAAATACTTAGGAGAACTCGCCAATGTTTTCTCAATGCAGGTTATTTGAATGGATAAACCTAGTTCATCTCAAGTAAAATGCTGAAGTATTGTAAGTGCACTAAGCAGCATGGTTTTCATATAAAATATTAAAATTTTCATTTATGAACACAAGACCTGCTTATTATAAAAGGAATAATTAGTACAAATCTTTTGTTTCAACTGCTTTCATATGATTTCAAAATGTCTGTGTATGCATCAAAAATCCTACTTAGAAGAATACATAGTTGAGTAATACAGGCAAGATGTGATCCCCTGGGTTCCGAACACACAGGATAAATTCTTGTAACTTTGATGACATGAATGTGTGAAGAATCTTGTAATGATGTTGACTGAAGGACTGTGAAATGCTAGCAGAATGATATTTAATTATGCGGAATTTATTCATAACTTAAAATACTAAAATGTATTTGAACATATTTATCAAAAATAACTCCATGATGGGTATATTAAAGAAATAATGCATATTTTCAATTATGAGTTCACCATGAAATGGAATAGAAACTAGAGTGATTTGTTCATCAATAAATACTATTGTCTTCAATAAAAGAATATGTTTGGATTTTGCTTTCTTTAAACTTGTGCTCTTAAAGAAATCTCACAAATTCACACCTACTTAAGCCAGAGTTTAAATAAGAATTTAAATCTTGTGCAATTCGATGTTATTTATACCAGTGAAATCTCATTGCAACGAATACCAATACTATGAAATATTCTGTTTAACAAAATGCATTTTCGGTCCCGATTTAATTGTATCTTACATTCCGTTACAACATATAAAATTTGCGATCCAATGACGAATGTTGTAACAAGATTTCACTGTCTCGAAAAATTTCCCCCAAGCCCCCATTTTCGGCCCTCAATTTGACCCCCTTTTCTGGTAATGACCTCCTTCAAAAACAAGGTGCAGGATCTACCCTTACACTTTGTATGTGTGCATTTTGGTACATGGTAGTTACAGTAGGTGGGGGGCAGGGGGGCAATTGCCCCCCCCCCCCGTCGGGGAAATTTTTCCGACAGCAAAATTTTTCGACAGAAATCGACTGCCGAAAAGTTTACTGACTCTGACAGAAATTTTTAAAAAATCTACCCAATAAAATATTTTTCTTAAAAAAAATCTAAAACATCATTATTGCAGTGGAACGCCATCGTTATCGTTAGCTGCCCTCATCTTGCTGCATCCCTTTAGGCGTACTTTAGTTCTGGGGAAAGCTACTTTTGTTCAGGTTAAAAAGGTGAAATCTAATTTTTTTCCAAACAGATCAGACCCCGCACGAAAATCTCTAGCAGCATGTCTTTAAACAAACATTCACTGACATTTGAGAAAAGACACTTTCCGATGGCTATTCGATGGTAACAAGCCAATAAATCGCCTTAATTGCCCCTTCCTAATGACTTCCTGTCATCCATTGCCCGCAAGTCGTCAAGTCCTGCAGGTGATGATTGTCCTGTTCTTAGGCCCTGGGTGATTGTAGCTACTTTTTGTACTAAAATCCTATCGGCGCGGTGACAATTAAGGCTGTCGGAAATTTTCAAAGGAAATGTGGGATGGATGGGGAGGTCTAGAAGAACCTTGAACGAATGTCTTCAATACAGTGGTCGGAAGTAGCGCGCTACAAGTAGCGAAACTACTGTAGTAGCTACATTTTTTAGTAGTTTGTAATGTAGCGCACTACTTTTTTTTAAAAGTAGAGTAGTAAGTAGCGCGATACAAAATAATAGTAGTTTGTAGCGATTTCTGGAAACTACTTTTAAATTAAAAAAATAAATAAATAAATGAGAAAAATTTAAAAAAAAAGAGAAGAAAGGTTTAATTGACTCTGGTGCAAACCTTGCACGAGTACAGCAGAGGAAGCAATGAGAAATAAGAACCATAAAAATATGAGCTGATCCCCTTAAATACATTATTTTGACGAAATTCTATCTCTTTGATGTCATTGGTTTATTTAGCATCATAATTTTTATAAATATTCCCTGGCAGGAATTGTTTCAAAAAAATGAAGGTTGAATTCTTTTTAAACTTTTGAATCATTTCTTGTGGCGAATATTCGTAAAAATCTAAAACGGACAAATTTAGCAAAAAAAGAAACAAAAAGGAAAAGTAAGAAATAAATTCAAAGACAATTCTTAGTTCTGTTCCATATTCAAATGAGTTAATTTATTAATGCAAACCACTCTTCGAATTTTTCGGGTCAATCCTCAAACAGTGTATGACTTTTTATTTATTTATTTTTTTAAAAGTAGCGAAGTAGCGACTACAATTCGAAAGTAGTTTGTAGTCGCTACATTTAAAAGAAAGTAGTTGTAGTTGTAGGAAACTACATTTGTAACAAAGTAGTTGCAGTTCGCTACAAAATAAATGTAGTTTTTCCAACCACTGCTTCAATAGCGCTGCTCACATCGGTGTCTGTTGACTATTGGGATGGTGTCGGATTCGACAAGTCGTCGGGCGTTCAATGATTTTAACTATCAAAACTAATGATTTTAACTATCCAAAACGTCGGACGGTTGAATGATTTTAACATTTTTGTTTTAACTGTCGGCTCGGCACAACAAAAATTTCGGTCTGTGAGTTAGGCGGCTACTCGTATATGAAGAAGAAAGTGCAGCTTAATTTCAAAATTAATTTCTGCATCACAGAGGTAAGAACTTATTGTTTTATTTAAAGTAATGATGGAGCTTTGCCTTTCAATTTGCTTGGGATAAGTGGGACCGCTTTTTAGAACATTTCGTTTTTGAAGCCTTATATCAAAGTTTTAAAACACAAGAATTTAAACTTATTGATTTATTTTATCTTGGACGTTATAAATGAACAAAAGTCCACCAATATTTTTTAAAATAATACTTTACTTTTTTAGTGATTATTTAAAAAAAAATCGCATGGGTGTCCCACTTAACCTATACTAAAAGGAAAAGAGGTCACAGGTCACTCACCTTTTATTTAAATTTGAAGCAACGTAATCTAAAACAGCGGTTCTCGACCTTTTTTGACCAGCAGACCGTCAAGAGCTTTTGAAAAAACCCGGACCGGTGATGTTCTTTTCTTGCCCCTTTCTCCTCTTTTTTTTTGGGGGGGGGGGGGGAAGGGTCCTTCATTTGCAGATCGATAAAACATGTTTTTTTTTTTTTTGACTTGAAGGGAAAAAAAAAATTTTTGATATGAGGGCCATTAAATACTAGTGATAAAAATTTCTGAGTGGCTGCAGGCTCGTCATTTAGGGGGGGGGGGCAGGGGGGTCAATTGCCCCCCCCCCCCGGCTTTGAGAAATCAATGTATTTACATGTAAGTGGGCGTAGTTTTTGATGTTTTCCTGTGAAATTGCATTGTGTTTGGACTAGGGATGGACCGGATAGTGATTTCGTCGGATATCAGGTGTATCATCACCTACCGGATACCGGATATCCAGTTTTACAGTTACATAGCGTGTTCGCTTTTTTTTTCTAAATATTGTAACTAAAATATTTTTAAATAGCTAAAGACAATTATATTTTATCTGGAAATCGTGAAAAGTCCAGTATACATAGTGTTTCCACGTCCAGTACAAAGTGGGAGGTATAACATGTAATTTTTGTTTTAGAAGCAAACATTGGTAAAGGAAACATGAAAAGTAATTACATCATCTAAAAGGTTTATCAAATGATGAAATTTTTAACTGGGATTTTCGCAAAAGAAAATTTTCAATAGGGTCCTCACATCATACCGGATAACCCTCATATAAATTCTGGATGTATCCCCCATCAATACCGGATATTCTGCCGGATATCCTACAAAATTTGCCGGATATCCGTATCCTGAGTAGTCAGTCGGATCGGATATCACCGGATAGCGGACAGTTAAAAATCAGTCGGAGAGACCGGATACCGGATATCCGGTCCATCCCTAGTTTGGACCCTTTGCCCCCCCCCCCCGGAAAAACTTGAAATGACGTCCCTGAATGGCTGCGGTTTTTTCTCTTTTTTACGGAATAATAAAAATAACAAATAAACTAACATAAGTTTTTATTTCAATAATCAAATACAACTAATTAACATAGCTGAAAATCATAGAAAAGCAAGAAAATTAATCACGATTCTTAACGTAAATGTCGTCGTATAGGGTATTATTAGTATTATTATTGTATTTTCTTTTCTTTCTTCTCTCTCTCTCTCTTGAGTGAAAACTTTTTTTAAGGTGGATGATCAAAAATCTCTAAGAAACAGTCAAATTTTTCTGCGGACCGGTGCCGGTCAACCAGACCACCGGTTACGAACCGCTGATCTAAAAAAGGGGTCTTTCTTGAAAAAGGAGAAAAATTTTTACGATGTAATATTTTTTGTAAATTCATTCATTTGTGATATATATACTGACATTTCTGTTTGATGGAAAATTATAAAACAAAAACTAAACAATTACGTCTGAAAATTTATTGAAAGCCTTAACCTATTTATTGTAGTGCCATCCGGCACTACAATAATCCGGTATGATCCGGCTAAACGGCTGAACGGTCCGAAACCAAAAGGTCCACGAACAGAAGATCCACGTCCAAAAGGTCCACGGGCTTCTATCCTTCGGATCTTCTGGATGTGGATCTTTTGTTCGTGGACCTTCCATCCCACATTCCTATAAAGTAGTGTCAAATGAACTTAATATACTTGATTAAGATCAATTTTGACAACTTAACAAACATTATAGGTCGAAAAAATAAAGTGTAAACACTATCAATGGCAGCATTTATTTAAACTTGGCTGAGAACGAATTGATATCTCTTCACACTTTACTCTTCACACTTAGAAATAATTCCAATATTATCTGAACCAAGCTATTTCTGTTCTTTATTTCAAATTACAAAAATTAGAGCTACCTACATGCCACTTAATTACTTTCTTTGATGTAAGTTTCAAATACATAGTTACCAACTTTTGCAGTTTTTGTAGCTGAACTATAAATTCCTTCCAAGTCTACATAATTATTTTGTATTTCAGCATAAAAGTTCCTCATCATATTTGCTTTTCATTTTAAGGTCATAACTCCTAAGAACATAGGCGGCTCGTACAGGGGGGGGGGGGTATCGCCTCCTCACTTCTAACAGTAAAGTATAACCTCATTTTCCATGCTTAAAAAGTAATGATCGATTGAAAAACGACTTATTTCACCAAAATAAAAGAAGAAAATGCCAATAACAAGCTGAAAATTCCAACTTTTTTCAAGTTATTTCATAAAAATGAAATTTTGAACGGTAAGGGGGGAATGAGTCATATATTTCCTATTGATTTTTCTATTCCCGTATTTTTTGAGGTCATTTAATCAGTAAATACAATGATATAACCCAATTTTACAAAAAAAAAAAAAAAAAAAAGAAAAACCTTCTGGAGGGGCCGACTTCACATCCCCCCTCCCCACTCACATTTCTTTTGATCCCCCCCCCCCACTTTTTTTGGTACACCAGCCGCCTAAGAACTACGGGGTAAGTGGGAGCGGATGCCCTGCATTCATAAAACTAGCCTGTTTTCAAAATTTTCGCTTGCTTTACTATGTTTGTTTTGGGTATCTGAAACTCTTTCGGAATTGTATGAAGTACATTACTATGCTTTTATGAAGTTTCAATGTTCATTTTTTAGTTTTCTGGTTTTAATTTTAGCTTTACGGTAAAAATGAATATTTTTTTTTGATTATGCAAAAAAAAAATAAATAAAATAAAATAAAATAAAATAAAAGACTGGGGAAGGGGGGGAGGAGATAATACATTTTTAAATTATATCTGCGCCCCCCTGTCGGGTAAGCTTGCCCCCCCCGTCGGGCAAGTCCTAGCGCCACCTCTGGGTAGTTAGACCACCAATAGCATAAAATTTATCACAAACATTAATCAATGGCATTGATTAACTCGTAAGCAGGCTTGTCAATTCAAACTTTCCCCGGGGGGGGGGAGTAGAGGGTATGTACTCAATGTAACATGGAAAACAAAGAACAAAACCACAATTACATACACGTAAAATTACTGACTACCCATAGTCGGGCAGGGGGGGGGATGTTAGACTTAATGTAAATTGTAACAAAAAACAGACAAAACCACATCCACTTTCATGAAAATACATTAATCTCTAAAAGACGGGGAGGGGGAATGACCCCGAAATGATGGGCCGCCCTAGTCATAAGTTTTATTTTAGTGTTTTTCAATACTTCACTAATATAACCTCCATATTATCCACTGTTCTCTGTTTTATAAAGATAACCCGGACTCTAATGTGCCTTTTATTAATTTTGATAAAGTTTTATTTCAATATTTAGATTTTATGCCTTTTACGCTTTATTACCTTTGTCTGGAACTAAATATAGTAAGATACAAGCACAATAAAAAAAACGTGTATCAGTATTAGAAAACTCTAGTAAACAAGACATACTTAAATTTTCAAAAAAAAGCATAAATTAAATTGTTAAAAGAAATCTTGTGAGCTAAAATTAATGTTGACTGCTACATATCTTCATAAAGAGTGTTTTTAAAAAATGATTTCGATATGTATGCAATTTAACATTAGAAAAATGTAAACAAATCAGTGACCTAAAATTCCTAAAATCAGCAAGTAGTTGATTCTAAGCTGAATAGATTTTAGAATGTACAGTGTATAAAAGTAAAAAACTTTGAATTTTGTTCAAATGTTTACATTTTAAACTCAAAAGTTAGACAATCCATAAATCTGCATGAAATTACTAACTATCACGTCAAGCCGCATAATCCTCAACGTATTTAGGCAGGAACTCACCAATGCAATCGCAAATTCCCAAAAATGTATACGTTGCAATCGCTATGAGATGTGATTCTAATGTAATTCGACTTCCAGTAGCGATTGCAATTTGCGATCGCCTCGAAGCGATTGCAATGGTGTTTTACTTGAATTCTTGCCCTAGTCTTCGCGCGGTCAACAAAACAAACAGAATGCATTACGAGGTCACGTTCTCTTGCCATCCAATCCGATGCGACATGAGTAAAAGTCATATCCTAGGATCAAGGAGCCTAGGATGCAGGCCACGCAGTAGAAAGAAGGAGAGAAATGTTCTACGGATGCGCTAGTTTGAAAGTGGCAACGAATTCTCACCCGCCGCCAGAGGACGCTAGCTAAAACGCTCCCTATCTCCTACGGGAATCAATGTAAATGGTACTGAAACTGTCATCTTTTTAAATGCTGCTATGGGAAAGAAAAATTTTTTTTTTTCAACTGGATTTTGGTGTAAACCATTGATTAACATTATGAACTAAATATGACTTTGATCCCACTGAAATTTTGCCGTATTTTTTAAGAAAGATGTTTAATCGACGGCATCTAGCTACTTGCCAAATTCGACATATATGCGACTGTATGTGACATTTTCTTTGCATTGTACGATATAATTTTTGCTGAGAATCAGTTCTCTAAATTGTTGATAAATTAAGCATGAGGCAAAAAATGAATTATGTCAGTATTTAATTTTGTTATCAATTAAATATATTTAGTAGACAAAATAATTATTAGTTTAAATATATTTATTAAATATATTTAGTTCATAATGTTAATCGATGGTTTGAGCAAAATTCCAATTAAAAAAATATTCTTGCCAACAGCAGTCTTTAAAAAATGACAGATTCTGTCAGATTTGGCAAGTTGGTAAGTTCATTCGATTAAACCTATTTCTCAAAGAATACGGCACCTATTTTCGTGGGATGAAAATCATATTTAATTCATAATGTCAATCGAAGATTTACACCAAAATCCAGTTGAAACAAATTTTTTTTGTTCCCCATAGCAGCATTTAAAAAGATGACAGATTCAGTATCATTTACATTGATTCCCGTAGGAGATAGGGAGCGTCTGAGCTAGCGTCCTCAGGCGGCGGGTGAGAATTCGTTGCCACTTTTATGCCGGCTCTACACTCTTGGCGAGAGCTTGTCGAGAGCAGCCAGGAGATTTATGGCCCGAGAGAAGGGGAGATAAGGGGGGAGTAAGAGGGCCATCTACATTCTCGGACAAGCGAATAGTCAGTAAAAAAAACAAATTGCCCACCATTTTGGTCCACTCTAGATCACATTATTACGGTACTGACTGTATTTTAAAAACAGGATTCATTCGCAAAACGGAAATCAAATGTTTAAACTTAGATGAAAAAAAAAGGAAAGAAAACATCAGACAAAAAATTTTATTCTGTTAAGACTGTATATGATAAAAATCAAGATACAGTTGAAAGGAAAATGATAAAACATAAATAAATACATAAAAATTACAATACATAAATAATAACAATAAATGTTGCAAGCGCAAAATGAAATAAAACATTGCGTACACGCAGTGGCGTACCCCACAGCCCCCTCGGCGCGGGGGTGGGCAAGAGGTCTGAGGGCGCACGATCCGAAAAATAACACTATGAGTCACACTGAAAAAATATTTTTTAGAGTCTTCTCGGGGGGAGGGGCGCACTTACAAATCCTGCAGGGGGGGCCCACCTAAGTCTATGTACGCTACACCGCACACGCATTTTGGAGGCTACATGGAACTTATTTTTTAATACAGAAAAAAATGTGTGTTCTGTGTTTCTGAAAACAAAATTCATCTGAGAAAAAGCTGCTTAAATTATCTTTCTGTATTTATTTACTTTCCATATTGTAGTGTAAAAGTAATTTTTTGTTTGTTCTATAATTCTTCAAAATTGATGTGAGATATTTTCTAGATCGCACTTTTTATTCGTTTTACTTTTGACATTTTTTCAATCAAATAGTGTTTGAATGTCAAATATCATCAAAATTTAAGACAGTTAGTGCCAACTAAAAGTGCAAACGATCAGTTATCAGGCACACAGAATTTTACTTCCCCCTCTTTTTTTTTCCTTCTTCAGAACATACATATTCGTTGATGTTTGGAAAAATAAAGAAGATTTATGTTTTTATTTTATTTATTTAAAATGAGCATTTTCATTTTTGAGTAATGTGCTATAAAATGTCTTATAATTATAGCCCGAAATTTCGCTAAAAAAAGGGGGTCAATACTCTTTTATTAAATGTATAAAATTTTAACTACTTGAACGCATCTTTAAGAGCCTGTATTGACCTATTTTACAGCCGAAAACTTTTTTTTTGCTGTAAAAAGCTCTAAATAATTTGAAATTCTTTTACATATTTGAAATAATACTTATTTTGTATTTTTAGACTTTAGATTATTCATAATTTTCATAAAAATATAAAATAGCAATAGATATATGAAGTATTGCATTTCGTTTTCGAAACAAAATTACTTGTACAATATTCAGCATAAATAATTTAAAGGGAGGGGGGCCATTCATTGCTTTTGATTGCATTTTCTACACAAAAAATGACTCATTTACAATCAATAATAATGATATCGATTCTGAATAAGGGGTGAAACAAAATGGCTGACACGGGGTCCCACTTTGGCCGCGAACGGAGCAGGCTACACGGGGGGTCTCCTTTGACTCGTGCTCAAGAGACCGACAACAAGCGGAGACATCGCGAGGCACGAGAGGAGGCTTCTCGAGAGCGACACGAGGGACCCCTGTATATTCTTGCTCTCGGTCTGTCACGTGGTCTCTCGGGAGGGCCTCGGAAGAGTGTAGACCCGGCATTAGATAGCAGAGATTTAGTTCCTCCTCTTTAAATCTCCTTGATGCAGGCGCTTATTCCAGCTCCATACCTGTTATTGAAGTGTAACTGTGATCAGTCATGGCCGCACTAGATCTATACTGGCCGTCACAATCGCTGAATTTTGTGGAAACTGAGTTACGTCACGTAAAGTTTAGTGATACATCGCCATCTAGCGCTATGAATCTGAAAATTGCTTGACGTTACCTTGGCGCGCTTGGCATATATTTGAAAATGCATCATCGTTTTAGCTTGACAGTTTTTCGCCAGTATTTCCGCTTGATTAAGTTTCAGTTTCAAAACACTACGGAATAGCTTTTTAAAAAGTGCCGCGTTTTGGTGTGGGATTATTTTTGAAGCAAAAACTTATGTTTTATTTTTTCATTTTGTTTTTTTATTCTATCGCATTTTAATTCAGAGGTGATATTTTTTTTTTAATTTAAAGCGCCGCGTTTTATTGTGGGAATATTTTTTAATAGTAAAAATTATATTTTTGTTTATTTATTTATTTTTGTTATTTTCATACATGGGTGGGAATAGAACGAAAATACATTTCTACATAATGCATTTTATACACAAAAAATTTAAATTATATTTCTTTTCATGAAATTATAACATTCATATTGAAGCTTTTCAATTTGCCCTTAGGGAAAAAAGGGCCCGAATTCTTCATAAAAGATTAATAAGCGACCTTATTTTTCGGAGGTTTAACATGGTGGTGCACTAATAAATCGGAAATAATCGGTAGTCGGCAACTTTGCAGATTATACTGTATGTCAATCTTGGCCGATTAATTAGCTTAATATGAAAAATATGTTTACAATGTAATTACTTTAAGAGCTTAGAATATATGTAATGTAACTAACTATGCAAAATGAATGTTTGCCAATTAATTGGCATTTATTTTATTTTTTTATTTACTTATTTATTTGTGCATTTATTATTATTATTAATTTTTTTTTAACAATAGCGATGTTACTTACTGCTTTGACTTCCCGTTGAATGGCATTTGCTCCTTTTCAGAACTTTCCTTGGTACTTCAAAGGCGAGCCGCCTTGGCGGCGAGTAGTTTGTTGAAACTTTCCTCGCTACTTTAACCCTCTCGCTGCGTATTTTTTTTAATCAAAATAGGTTCAAAAATTGCGTATTTTTTTATTACATATTTCAAATCTACATATATTTAGGACTTAAAATATACAAAAAAATTTTGTAAAAGAGATTTTTTTTTCAATATAGAATTAGATCATAAAAAAAAGTTGTCAGAATATTGAATATTATTATACATTTCTCAGAAACGTGGACAAATAACGCCATTTGTTAGTCGACATCTAAATAAACAATTAAACATTACAGAAAAGCCGAAATGAAATCATGAACGGGGAAAGAGCGGGTTGCACACTTAAATAGACGGCAAAAACGCTTCCTTGCGATAATCACGAGTTGCACAAATTTTGCTACTTCTACGTTGCCCGTGGAAATTGCGGGATGCGCAGCGAGAGGGTTAAAGGCGAGCTGCCTTGGCGGCGAGTAGTTTGTTTAAACTTTCCTCACTACATTAAAATCCGTGCAACGCCGGGCCACGCAGCTAGTGACTAATATGAAGGAAAAAATGAGTACTTTCCCGACTAGTAAAAGTAAAAATATTGTTAATTTCACTTAGTAGTTATACTGATAATTACACTAGTTCATACTTGAAGAAACAAATATTGGGTCAATCATTGTAATGAAATTACTGCGTTGAATTGATTTGGGTTATTGTTAGGATTGGCTTTTTGCCGGCAGAAATCGGTTTCTGCCGACAAAAAGACGCTATGACGAAGCTAATGGCAAACAGCTACAAATTACAGCCGTACAACAGGAGCTGAAGCGGAATTGTAAACAAATGCTGAAGAGCTCAGTTAGATCATAAAAAGAACACAGTTTCATTCTTGCTTTTGGAGCATCTGACAGAAATAGCCGCTACCAAACTGCTGGCAAACAACCTTATCTAAAAGTTGGGTATATCTTCACACTGGTAACAAGACATACCTAATCTATTATCTCCACGCTTTTTAAGTATTGCGGTACCCGGTTTCCGGACCTCTTTTTGCTGCCCTAAAATATTTTTAGCTGCAAGTATTTTTAGCTAGAGTGAAGATATACTCAGTTTCTGTATGAGGTAATTTATCTACAACTCGGCTACAGCTATTCCGACTGATGAGCCCAAAGCAAGGGAAAAACTGCAGCCTTAAAATGCTGTAAAAGAGCTGTTCTTTATTGCTTACTTAGCTACGTTTGTGAGATGATATTTTACCATCTTAGCTTTATTGAAGTATAATCTGTCTGGTGCAACAAAACAATGTTGTGATGCATTAATTACAAAACAAGAAATTCCTACTTTAATGCATATTGAAAAGGCATTTTGATTGACTGAAAACTATTTATTACTTTATTCAGTATGATTTTGTTCATTTTGCTCAGCTTTATAGGGCAGTAGCAGCTGACGTCATCCTGGGAGACAAACAAACACCACGTGCTGATGACAACTAAACATACTCGAAACGTCGTCTGCTTTTCTTTCCGAGGATTTGCTCTGCACTTTTTTCTTGTACATTTGACTGTTATTTTGGCCCGTTCTTTTTTCAGTTTTGGCTTGTTTTGTTTGTTCTTCATACTGATGGTTCATTTTCAACGCATCATCATTTAAAAAAAGTATTATTTCTTGAACTTTCCGTGTTTTTAACCACTGAGTAGAATAACAACAAACTGTCTGCTAATATGCTTGTTTTGATAGGATTTGATTGTTCTTAATGCATTAAATGTTCATAAACTGTGCAGTTATCGATCCTTCTTTTTCTTCTTTTGTATTTGTACGGCAAGTTAAAAACGCATCAGTTTAAAATTTATTTTTACTTAATAAATACGGATCCAATTTGTTAATAATCCTGATTTTACCAATGTATCTTCTTTTTGCTTCGTTATGAAGGCTTTCACAAGACTAAAAACACATTTTACAATTAAAAAAGGCTAGAAAAACAATTGCGCACTCGCAATACCATGCTATACATACGGTAAACATGGAGTTGCTTGTCCACCAGGAACGGTTGCCAGGCTCCGTTGCTATGCAAAAAGCACGTGGCTGCTACTGCCCTATTATCTGCAAAGGATTAATTTATTTTTAGTTGCGCAAATATTTTTTTGTTTTTTAACAATACCTTTTGCATTCTATTATTTTATTTTCTCGGATTATTTATGACAAAAAATCTTATAATTTGCTAATTATGTATTTTCCAGTGTTTGATAAGAAACATTACACTTTGTTTATGCCATTTTTCTACTGGGTTCATCGATACAAATTTATTAGTTTACTTTCTGAAATGTAAATTTATGCTTCAATGTAACATTATATTTGCTGCAATTAGTTTTTAAATTCGTAAACTATGCATGTAGCGACAGATGAGCATGCAGCAAAAATCCTTCAAATTTTACCAGAGGCAAAACGGTAGCGGGCAACGATAGTATGCAATATGTTTTGCATATAGTTGTTTTGAGGAAACAAGAAATATTTTTTTTAGTATGCATTGCGCCAAGGGGATTCCTACAGCAGAAAAATGCGTCTATAATACATGCAATTATTAAGTGAATCATAACAATGTTTGTTCGCCTTAGTTTTCCCACAAAAATAACCATTTACTACAAATTAAAACCAAGTATACCCCCCCCCCCGCAAGATCAATGGTGCACTCCTCTCCAAATACCACAAAGGTCCCTAAGAGTGCGAGTGCCCCTCACCTAAACACCTCCTCCACTGAAAAATTCAATGGCGCAGTCTGCGCAATGACCCTTCCCCCTCCACCTGATTAAATTTGAAGTGAAAGTTTCAAAATGAAATACAGTAGAGCCCGCGTTACGAAATAGCCATTTTGCCACAAAAGAATTCTAATTAGATATTCTATAATCCGTGATCAAAATAATGCATTGCAACGGTTTGGGACATTGAAAATATATTGTATTAAACGGGATATTCTTTTAACCGATATTTTAACAAGCGGACTCGACTGTATTCTGTAGAACCTATTTCACAGGTTTTTTAAAAACACTTGACATCCTAATATGAGACTTGACACACAAGAGTAAAAATATACAAAGAATATATGGATTTTTGGAAGGAAAAAAAAGAAAAGAAATAAAAGCCAATTTTTCCCTTGCACTTGTTTTATTTCAGTTCTTAGAGCATGAAATCAAAAAAGAAAAAAAAAAACACCAGTTTAAAAAGTAACGAATTCTATTGATCATTTTATTTTTAATCCTTAAGAATATATGAAATATTTAGAACTTTAACGAAATGTTATGATAGAAATTTATTCGCTGAGTTCCGAGATAAATACACATTAAAATAATTTATTCTTCACGGAATAAAAGAATTAAAAGTAACAATTCTTCACACAAAGCAATATAATTTCTTCTTTTTTCTAAGAACTGCCATCGTGATATCAGAGTACATTTATGCTGTACTATTTGGAAAATAACTTATTTACAGAATAAAATAAAATTACCCACAGGATTGGAAGTAGTAATATTTTTTAAAAAAACTTTATTTCAATTATAAATTGCAAAAAAATTAAATAATTTTCCTCAAAAACAGCAATTTCTTACCTTTTTTAATTTCTTCAAATTCCATCATCTGTCATTGAATTCCATCATCTGTCAAAACTAATCAACGTTGCCATGGAACTCCATGGAAAAGTTTAGCCACACAGCGCTCAAGTGGCACAATTAGGAAGCTCGGCTGTTTCTTCATTTTAGGTAGGGACTTAAAAAATTGTGGTAGCCAGTAAGGCAGGGATTAAAGTGAAACAGGCCATCGCAAATTACAATCGCTACTGGAAATGAATTACATTAGAACGTTTCTTGATAAAAACATCGTGACGTCAGCGTGACGTTTGCCTATGAAAAACGAGCTAGATAAAACGTCACAGCCTACTTGGCAAATAAGAGGAGATCGCTGAGTGCTTGTAAGCTCTTATTGGCTCCACCCGTAGTGACGTCATGCCAAGTTAAGTTGATGATAATGTAATTCACTTCCAGTAGCGATTGCAATTCGAAGCGATCGCAGTGCTGTTTCACTTGAATCCCTGCCTAAGTGCAGCGACATCTAGTGGAGCCGTGGTTCTACGGATGCGCTAGTTTGAAAGTGGCAACGAATTCTCACCCGCCGCCAGAGGACGCTAGCTCAAACGCTCCCTATCTCCTACGGGAATCAATGTAAATGATACAAAATCTGTCATCTTTTTAAATGCTGCTATGGGAAAGAAAAAAAATTTTTTTCAACTGGATTTTGGTGTAAACCATCGATTAACATTATAAACTAAATATGACTTTGATCCCACTGAAATTTTGCCGTATTTTTTAAGAAAGATGTTTAATCGACGGCATCTAGCTACTTGCCAAATTTGACATATATGCGACTGTATGTGACATTTTCTTTGCATTGTACGATATAATTTTTGCTGAGAATCAGTTCTCTAAATTGTTGATAAATTAAGCATGAGGCAAAAAATGAATTATGTCAGTATTTAATTTTGTTATCAATTAAATATATTTAGTAGACAAAATAATTATTAGTTTAAATATATTTATTAAATATATTTAGTTCATAATGTTAATCGATGGTTTGAGCAAAATTCCAATTAAAAAAAAAATATTCTTGCCAACAGCAGTCTTTAAAAAATGACAGATTCTGTCAGATTTGGCAAGTTGGTAAGTGCATTCGATTAGACCTATTTCTCAAAGAATACGGCACCTATTTTCGTGGGATGAAAATCATATTTAATTGATAATGTCAATCGAAGATTTACACCAAAATCCAGTTGAAATTTTTTTTTTCTTTCCCATAGCAGCATTTAAAAAGATGACAGATTCAGTATCATTTACATTGATTCCCGTGGGAGATAGGAAGCGTTTGAGCTAGCGTCCTCTGGCGGCGGGTGAGATTTAGCTCCTCCTCTTTAATCTCCTTGATGCAGGCGCTCGTATTTCCAGCTCCATACCATTTTTTGAAGTGTAGCTGTGATCAGTATTAACTGCAACTGCAACCCCCTAAACAACACATTCGCGCATGTCTAAACAAATCCTGAATGGAAGAAAATTAGAAAAACACGTTATTCAATTATTGTAAATTACAATCTTGACATGAAACTTAGGAACTAACAAAATGGCTATAAACACACTGGATCAAGTCGAGAAAGAGCCTTGTGAGTTGAAAGTCAAACTAAAAGTTGGTGCCAGCATCATTAACGCAAAATCGTTGTTTACTCATGATTCACTGTAAGTATTAGTTTTTTTTAATGCCAGAAAAGTTTCAAAACTATTGCAATACT
The DNA here is from genome assembly GCA_038373865.1 of Uloborus plumipes. NCBI lineage: Eukaryota > Metazoa > Arthropoda > Arachnida > Araneae > Uloboridae > Uloborus > Uloborus plumipes. Next base: position 17,819 of record JAXGGA010013762.1, read on the forward strand.
TCGATTTAAATTTCTCCTGATCGTGTTCTGACTGCTTTCAGGTTTTAATTTTCTTACTTTTGACTTGACTCAAATACAGTGGCCACAGCTCATATATATGGGCGATTCTCTGTAAACTCGTCATTTTTCACACGAAATCTGTCCGGGCATGGTTTTTTGAAATGTTCGTATAATTATAATACTATTGCTCAGAAAATGAATCTATTACTTTGGTTTGAAAGAGGGCCAATGGAAGTTTGTTTTTCTGGTAAATCATGATAGGGGGTTACTCCCCCGCCCAGTATAACTAGGCAGGGGACTGTGCCAGGTGACTGTATTTTGCTCTTTGCAGCGTAATATCTGCAAAACTACTGGAACTTAATAAGTTACAAGACTACCTATAAATTTAGGCAGAAATCGTGGACATAATAACTAATATGTTTCATAATTAAGTTAATTGCCATTAATAAAATTACTTCCCAGAGGACTGCTTTCGTAATGGTCACAATGCATACTTTCAGCACAAATGTCGATCTCGAAGTGAACAAAGTGGAGTTTCAACACAGTTCTCAGCAAATTCACACTGGCTACTTTAAACTTCTTGCCAAAAAACATTTGCAAGAGTAACTGATTTTTTCTATTGAAGCTTTGAATTTGTTGCAGGGGACTGTTTGAAAAAACTCTGGACAGAACTTACATGACAATGTTATGTTTTAGAAATACGTTATTAGATCTTATTTCATAAGAAAAATATAGCTTCATTATTCTATTTCAGGGCTCGAAAATTATATTGCCCGACATGCCCGGGGCATGTAAAATTTCTGATCGGGCATGAATCTTCAACCCTTACGTGCCCGGCTGGCCATGTAATTTTGCAATCAAATATTTCTTTCCTAAACTTTATTATTTCGTATTTTGGAAAAAAAATTACCATATATGTTAAGATTAAAATAATTCTTAATTCAGATACAAAACTGCTAATTTAATGTTTTGTCTGATTAACATGTTGACTGCCCAAGTAGGAGATAATGATAATTTGCAGCATATCATTTTAGCTGACAGAATAGAGTTTAAGTTAGCTTGTATGTGATTTGCTGCTTTCCTCCAGATTAGAATTTGTCTTTTACAATGACATTAATATGGATATTTGACTCCTGAGGAGATGAAAGTATAAGCTAATAGACAGGTACATTGTTTTTAGCCCAGCTCATCCTTATGCTACGTATGTTTTGTAGCTTGGCAATCAACGTCTTAACACTGTACAACAAATTCAAATGTTTTTATTTATAAACAAGAAAAATAAAACTGGGCATGTAAAAATTTTATTCGGGCATGTACTTTTTAGACAAACATGCCCAGCAGGGCATGTAAAATTTTAAAGATTTTTCGAGCCCTGTTCTATTTTTAAAAATTAATTGCCAAATTTATGTAGTGTTATTAGGTTTTTTGAAATACTACCTTTAACATTTAGCCAATGGGATTAGAACAGCCAGGGGACTGTTTTTGGTGCTTAGATAATTTCTAGAAAAAAAAAATTATTGTTTTCGCTTCAAATACAATTGGCCCACAAAGTATTAATGCTTTACTTGTATTAAGAGTGATAATTACTTTATTAAACATTATGGCAGGTGTTATCGACCCGACCACCGGATACGTTAAGGAGCATCGGCCACCTCTGGCGCATGCGCAGAGAGCGATGGGTCGAATCTGATTTCGAGAGACGACCGATCGGATCTAATTTCGAGAGCCGACCGATAAACACTTCCTGCGATCGGAGGAATAATGTGTGACCGACCACGCAAAGTAACAGATGACTTAAGCTATGCGAACGGTTGTTTAGTAAGAATAAAATTGATATTGAAACGAAATACGCGATCTGCAATTGTACTTCAAACAATATGTAGTTGTTTATTGCGACGTATCGACACAATCGGTCTTTTCGTATAGTGAAGCATTATTATAATTCAATCAGAACTTAAGTTATTCACATGAAGTTCGTGGCTTATGGCGACAAACGTTCATATAATAGAGCTCCTACGACATGGCTAGCGCTGCTGCGATTTGACAAACAAAAAAAGAAATTTTAGTTAATTACCTCTCGAGAGAGAATCCGAAATGCAAAAAAATCCCATTCCAATGGCGGATGCAGAGATCGCGATTCTCAGAATAAACGCATTAAGCAAACAACAGAAAAGAAGAAAAAAAACTGGTTATAAAAGTAAAATTGTTATAATTTACATTTTAAAGCTCCTTGATAGACTTATTAATAGCAATCAACGTAATTGAAGAAAAATTTAAATTAAATTATTTCAATTTTATTTTTTGATTCTCCTAGGAAACACTGTATTTCGCTTGAAAATTTTCAATTTTAACATAAATAAAAATACATTTTACTTATTTTCTCTTATCAAAGCAAACAAACATCAAGAATCAGAAAAATTCGATTCTGAAACCTGATGCAAAGAGATTGATTGCATCATTTAAAATGAAGGCATCAAAAGTATAAACACAGCAAATAAAGCAATGTATTAACTCAAAACAATTTTAGAATGTCATTTTAACAGGTCTAGATGATGTAAATCATAAATAATTATTGACATAATTGTCGAAAATCTGGATTAAGGGAAAAAAAATTCGTATGTGGGAAGATAACAGCATAGCGAAAAATACTGGATTTCAGGTTTTAACACACGAAAATATGACAGAATTGAGGAATTAAGACCCAAACACAATTGCCCCTGGGGTTAGTGGTAGAAAAAGAAAAAAAATGTATTAACATGAGCAGGGGTGATTGTTTTCCGGTATTTTCATGATCGATGCGTTCGCCATTTCCCCACGAGGAGAACGCACAAGACGAATGGTCAGCCCAGCCGAATGAGGAGAATAGAGATATTACCGTTGAGTTGTTGCGATCCGTCCATTGAACGGGTAGCATCTGCGCACGCGCAAATGTATGGGTCGAATCCGGAATGCGGGCCCGACGGTCGGTTCTTTAACCACTGTGAAACATTATTTCTCAAATACTTGGTCCGGACAGCCAATTACCAGTTTACAGAGAACCGCCCATATCATACTTGTTCTAAGCAGTTTTGATCTTATAAAGCGACTAATTTAATACAGTTAAATATTGTTCTGATTTTGAGGATTTGATTTATTAAAGCGGCTAATTCAGTCAACTGACGAGTATTGCATTAAGAATAAACAACAATGTTCTAAGAAATGCAACTTTTATAGAGCATTAAATAGAAGAATTAATAGTTCACCTATGTGGAGTTTTCCGAGTCACTCTTTTAGGGGAGGAAGGGGTTCGTTAAGTTGTATGAGTGTGACAGTTTGTAGGGTCCATCTGTGTTTTTAGAACATTGGGCAAAAACTTTACCTAGTGCTATGGGTCTGTCCAAGATTTTCCTCAAGATTCCTTTTTTGTGAAAAATCAAATAATATTGTTGAAACTCAAATAATTTTGCCAAAAAAAATATTAAATAAAATTAAAAAAAAACTTATTTACATTTAGAAATGTATTCTTGTATGGTACAAATTGCACCATTTTGAATCTTATCTTTTATTCATATCAATAATGAGGGAGTAAATGTGTCATTTTGTTACTTTTTGCACTTTTATACCTTAATCTCGATTTTGTATGCAATTCAAAGTCTGATTGCATCTTCCTTTGTTAAATTCTCCTATTTTGGTTAGCTATGGGATTCTGTCCCATGTATTGGTGATGGCTAAATTTTGATCTGGTACTCGGCCAATACCGAGTAGTTATAAGAATTGAATATTGGCCAAGAAAGCGAAGGAAACTTACATTTGGTTTGTTCATGCTGTACAACAGTATTTTATGTACGAGTCAAAAAAAAAAAAAAAAGAGTAATAAAATCAATAAGGAGTAAAAGTTAGCTATAGCCTATGTCTTTTCTACATTGCTGAATGCATGCATGTATTTGTGCATAACTATTTTTTTCCATATTATTAGTGTGTTACAATTCACCTTTGACTAAACAGTTCATATGATCCCTAAGATGAATATTCATAGACTGACTCTAAGAAACCGTTAATCATATTCCAACTTGTTTTGAATCATTTCAAAGCTTACATTGCAAATATTTTTACCCATTGTTTTTGTTAAAGTGATAACAATACATAGAAGCAAAATTAAGTCATTTTCTATAATTGTAAAAGTAAAGGTTGTGACTTCTATGTGAAGTTATACCAAGCAAAATATTTTCATTATCAAAATCATTGTATTTTATATTATCATGTCGTAAGTCGTACCGAGTACTCGGTACTCTGCCAGAGTGCTACTCGGTACTTCACTATCATGGACACTGCTCCTTTTGTTCTTACCGTTATTTTTAATTTTTTCTTATGTCTCGTATTTTATCCCAGAGGACTTGCACGATCTCCATTGCACGAATTTCAATCCTGTTCTGAGTGACATCAAGCTAGATCATTCATTTTGTCTAAATATTGATAGAAGACTTTTTGTCTGACAGTGGAGCATTGAAATTAGGGAATCTGAGTTGCGCATAAGCTGAGAAATGTTGCAAATAACTTTAATTCGAGTTTTATCTCATTAGCTTTCTTAAAATTTTGTTAATTATATCAGTTAATTTGAATGTTTAATGTATTGGATTATTAACCCTCGGCTCTCCCGTTTTTTACATTACTCTTAATTTTGTGCTCTCTTTAATCACTCTAAGCAAGTTTTTTATCAATGAGGTTGCGAAGTGCTTAAAAAAGTATTACAATTTGGCAAGTATGCTGTGTGCAATATCAGTTGTTTTTGTACGTACTTTATATTTCATTGATTTGTTTGTTGAACTATTTAACTAACCGTGTCTACATTACTTTCAGATCTGTAATCGTATCTAATGGCTGCGATATCAAGATTTTCAATATTTTGAGCGGAGAATGCATTCATACGGTAACCCATCACAGATCGCAGGTGATTGCGATCAGGCAGAACAAGAGCAACCCTTTGCAGGTGAGAAGCATCATTATTTTGCTTTTGTAATTCAATGCATGTTTGTTTGTATGAACCGACGTCAGTTACTGTATCTGGGTACGTCCTTTTTGGGAAGCCACGAAATGGATCATTGACGAGATTTCTTTTTAGGTAAATAAATTCCTAATCTGAAAAAAACATCTGGATTGTGGTGCAGAATGAATCCAGCAAAAAGTTTTAGTAGAAAAAGCGACTCATTGCAAATAATTTGATTTGAAAAAAAAAAAAAGGCTCTTCATGAGAATGAATACTTTTTAAAAATATTAACTCTTATTTCTTTATAACTACGAAAACCTTGCAAAATTTTATAAATTGCTTAGTTAATAATGAAGCTTGAATTTTAATGTTTAAGCAATAATGTTTAGAGTCATTGATAATAATATTTTTCTGAACATTTCAGATCCTCAGTTGCTCCAGCGATGGCATCATTGTCAGATGGGATCTTAGTGAGGGAAAAGTTTTACAAGTGAGGAATTTTTTAAAACTTTATGTATAAAATATCAATTTCAATATCTAGCATTGGTACATCTAATAAAGTTATTATTTTAGCCTTTTATCACTGACTCTTACAATCTGTAGGTTTATTTTGTACGTTTCTGAGTGAAAAGTTATGCTTAAAATTATGTAAATAAAATATTTATTTTTGCTTCACTTATTAATGAATAAATATAGCTGGAATTTTTTGAAGCTCTGTTTGACAAAAATAAATGAATAAAAGATGAATGTATTTGTAACCTCTATAATAGCAGTGATTTTTTTTTTTTTTTCTATGTTTCAAATTCAATTTTTGACAATTTTGTCTTATCTGCAGGGGTGATTGTGTTCCGGTATTTTACCGGATTTCCGGTATTTTCATGATCGATTCTGGTATTTTCATGGTCGAAAATACCGGAAATAAAATATTTTTAATTATGCTTTTGTCTTCCCACCTTCGGTATTTTTTTTTTTTTTTCGAATTTTCGGTGATTTTCCGATAATTACTAATAATATTCATCGAGCAAAAATGTTAAGATGCCATTCTATTGTTTTTGACTAGAAACTATTTGAAACTATTCGAATGTATGAAATGTGTCTTGTTTGTTTATGAAAGACAATTTATTATTAAATATGTATAATTATAAAATTAGGTGTGCTTAAATAATAGGAGCCTTGGTTTTTTGAAAAAAGCACCCCCCCCCCCACACACACACACTTCTCTTCAATACTTTCAGGTATTTTTTCATGAACTCACAATCACCCCTGTATCTGCTTGATAAAATGCTATTTCATCTACATTTCATTCAGTCATTTTTCATGTACAAGAAATTTTCTTTTCGCATTTCAGCTTCACAAAAATTTTCTTTTCCATTTTTTTTCCTTGCAAAAAGTAATCACAATTGTTGTAAAATATGTAGTTGATTGTGGTGGTGAATCAAAAAAAAAAAAAAAAACTTTTATAGGTTTTGAACTGTTGTATGCCTGTAACAGCATTTTTTGCACCATCTGCCAACGGACCATGGTTTATTACAAAGAAATACGAAGGTTTGTCCGTTTTAATGTTTGAATTTTTTGTAAAAATAAACTCTGAGCCAACAAAAATTTTACAAATTGAGTAATGGAAGGAAAGTATAAAAAAAACTGTTAATTTGAGTTTTATTGTCTTCAAAAATTTAATTTACTAAATTATTATTCCCATGCTACCCTAGTGGACAAGGGAAACGAGAGAGTTTGGCCTCAATGTAAGGCTTTTCTGACTTTTTACCTTTGGATAATGAAGACTCGTTTTTTGTAATTACAGTATAACCTCGATTTAACGATTGCCTAGGGACTGTAAAAAATTATCGTTAAGTCGAGGATATCGTTAAATCGGGCAATATAAGTTAAACGGCTTAAAATATTGATAATTAAGTGAATGCTTACACAAGTTCTTTTGCTTCTTCAAGAAAACCATGCATTTATATTATTTTAAAAAGTATTTCATTGATGTTTGTATTTTTTCTCGGATTGAGAAAAACGGTTTAACTTTTTTCGACTTCATTTTTTTCGATTGGTCACTCTTCTCTCAAGGCGCAAAAAATTTTGTTTGAATGCTAGAAGTTTGGAAGTTACTGAGGGATGAATCTTCTTACTATCGGGACATACTAGTAAAATAGTTTTTAGTGCTTTTGCTAGTAAAATAGTTATGGAATATTTTTTTAAGTAGATACTACTGTATTTTTGATGAGAGATAATTTGGCCATGCCCAATATCATCGTTAAATTGAGGAAAGCTATCGTTAAATTGATGAAGTTTTAACATTAAATTCAAGGGATACGAATCGGGACCAGTGAAATGTATCGTTAAATTGAGGAAATCGTTAAATCTTAGTTATACTATAAGTAATTTTGAACTTCAACGGGCCAAAGAGGTGCAAGGAAGAGGGTTGGGGATGGTGCACTCCCAAAAATATCTGGGGGAAACATTACCAGTATGAAGTAAATAAATACCTTTGTTCAAAAATCTATAGTACAAGTACAATGTTGAAGAAGCACAAACACGCAGACACGTGTTTCGACGTTTCGAGGGACGCCTTTTTTCAATGCAAAAAAATTTTGTTATCTTATGGATGCACATAGCTTTTGTAGGATGTCTGTACATCTATAAGCTCACAAAAATTTTTTTGCATTGAAAAAGGTGTTCCTTGTAACATTCAGGGCGAGGACTCAGTCACCTTTCTCACCTTTAGTCACCTTTTGAAATTTTGGTCACTTTTTGTCACCTTTTGGAATTTTTGTCACCTTTTTAAACCTTTCTTGAAATGAGTTTTAGAAAAATCTATTTTTGACTCATAAAATTTTTGAAAAGTATGAATATTCTTTTTCTTACCTGAAAATAAATGGAATTTTGAAAAAAAAAAAAAAAAAAAGCAAAAATCTATCATTCAAACATTAAAAAAAGTGTTTCAACTGTGGCTCAATCACAAAACGAAACCTTTCAGAAGAAACTGTTTAAAAGTTTCAAGAGGAAACAAAAAAACAGGTGCACCTGTTCCAAGGATATTTGGCAGGTTTTTCTTTCTTTTTTTTTTTTTGTTCTTGAAACAAAATTATGTTGGTGATTTGCATAGAAATGGGGGGAAAAACAGGGTCAAAGCTCTTATCTTGACTGTTATGTTCTTATCTCTTTTCTGCTCTACCCCCACCTTCCCCATTGAAAAAACTGGCTGCTGTTTTCACCCCTTTTCAAATTTAGTTTCATGTTCTAACAAATGCTTTTTCTATGCTATACTGCAAGTCTCTTTGACCTTGAAGCATGTGTGTAAGGCAATATTGGAAAAATACCCTTTAATTTGCAGAAAAAATGTAATGCAAAAAAGAAAATATCAGGAAGAAAGAAGTTTTTTGGGAAACATCTTTTTTTTTTAATTTACAGATATTTTTTTTTCTAATTTTCAGAAGTGCTTTATTACTATGTGCTTTTTACGTTTAATATTGATGTGTTTTTTTTTTTTTTTTTTTTTTTACAAATATTGATAGTCTATGTCATGGGTGGCCAACCTTTTTAAGGAGAGTGCCACTATCTGGAGAGAAAAAGCTCAGCATGCCACATTGTATTTTTCTAACAAACTGAAAATTTTTTAAAAGTTAAAAATAGATTTTATGTTGGCTGACTATATAATTCTTACTCAAATGAAACGTATTTTCTCGTAAATCCGAGAAATTGAAATCTAAATGATAATAAAGATAAAACAGTCAGAACTTATAAGAGTTATCGTTAATTAATCCATCTGTACTTAATGTTGTTTATGAGTCCGTATCTCTTTCACCAAGTCTTTAATTTCAGGATTAGTTCTTGAGAATCCTAAGAAGTTTAAGTGTTTTAAGTGCTATCAATTAATGTTCAACTGTATTTAGATTTTTCTGCATTCATAACAAAAAATATTTATTTAGAAGCGTATTTTGAACCAAATCTACAACAGCATCAGACAGCTAAAGTGTGTAAATGTGAAAAAAATTTTGTTGGTACAAATTTCTATATAACGTGGATGACTTTCTGTTAAAATTCGCTCTTATATTTGATTGCCTATGCAAAAGGTCAGTAATTCTGATTTGGATTTTAAAAGGGTAACAAGTAGTGTCTTGCAGAGAAATTGACAAAGAATGAAAATATCAGCATCTTATTTATGATCCTGAGAATCATCAAACCTAACACTGAATGTATACTTAAAATAGGTGACTCCATAAATTATTGGAAAATTATTAAATTTGGGTTGATAGTTTCAGTATTATTTAATGTTTTATTCTTTTTTCTCCAAAGTAGAGAGAAATAAATTTAAGTTTCATCTTATAGGAATGTAGATGTCCTATACTGGTTTAGGAAACTTTTTTTGTACAATCTTAAATTTAAATTACTTAAAAGCCGAATAAGAAGCGATGACATAGCTAAATTCATTTGCTATTCTTCATTCCTAAGTAGCAAGTCCTCATTGCTTTCCTTCCAGACATTTTTAAAAATACACTGGCTAAAATTCTAAAATCTTTTGACTAATTTTAATTTGGACAGCTATTGCACATTTCAATGAAGGAGTAACTTGCCATGCTCTCCTCTTTCTCCTGGGAAAAGGAGAATTCAGAGCTCTACTTCGTAGTTTGTTAATACAGTGAAATCTACAGAGTCACCAACAGAGAAAAAGTCTCATTCTTTGGCAAGGAGTTTGTGATAAATAATTCAATGATACTTTTGAAGTTTTTTTCCCAAATTATTTTAAGTAATGCAAAACAACAATTTAAGGATCTTCATTTGTGCGACCATACCGAATTTTGTGCAATCTGGTTTCTTAATTTTAGTTGCAGAGTTAACGTTTTAAAAAATTTCATTACCCTCATCCGTAGCTAAAATTATTGTAGATCAAGAATCCATTCTGCAGCATCGAAAGTTTCATTCGTGTCAAGCGCAAATATACTTTACAAAGCATTGTCTGTAACGTCTCAGTTTTTGTTGGATGTCCGAAGCTAACGTTAAGTACTTTGCAATATTGTAGTTCAGAGAATTTGTAAGTCAGCCTCCTGACACTTAATCGTCATAATATCATTATATCTATCAGTTCAAGGGTTTTAGTTTTTATCTATATGTTTGAGATCGACATTTTTTCCTCAATTTTGGAATTTTTGCAAAAAGTCTTCGCGTGGCACACGTGCCGCGGGTTGGCCAACCCGCGGTCTATGTGATATTATTATGTTTATTTCAAGTTATTTTCAAACTTTGGAAATTCTTATTGTTTTTCATAATGTAAAACTTTTTTGTAAACGTTATATTTGAAATGCACAATTTTGACTCCTGCTAAGATAATTTTATTATTTAAGATTCACTGATGATCCCAAATAATATATTTCAGTTTCTGATAGTACTGAGTATCAAATATGTTCACAATGTTAAAGGTAGGTTTAAGGGCACCAGTTTTTCAATGTCTTGACCTCTAATGTGTGCTTCCCCTCCACATTACAAATCTGCATACTATTTTTATTACTATTCTTTATGTCTCTCTCAGTTACAAAAAAATAATGTCAAGTTTCAAAATTTCAATAAAATCGTTGCTAAGCAATCTTGCTAAGTGATAGTTTGCTGTGACATATGAGTTGACGAACCGTTGCTTTGCCTTCCACGACTGGTAGAAATTCAGAAATGAACTGCCAACATTGGAAATCGCTTTTTACTGAAATAAATGAATATTTTTTGTTAGAGATTTCTTTATATTTCGCTCTGCAGAAAATTTTGTAAATAATTTTTTTTATGAATTTTAAAATTCTCTAATGTTAAACTTTTTTGTAATAACAATAGTTATTATAATTTTTTAATAACTTCATTTAAAATTACTTTTTGTAGCTCTCACAGCAAAAATAAATTACTAATGCATTGTAAAAAATTTTTTTATAAGTTTAACATGTAATTTTGCTGATGTATGTAAGGATTTGGTAAAATTAAAAAGAAAAAAAAAACATTTTCACAGCACAGTGCTCACAAGACTTAAAATATGATATAAAAGTTTTTCTCTCTTCAGTATTGGACATGTGCGGTTGTATATTTTCAGAACCCCCCCCCCCTCCTCACCCCCAAGCAAAAGACATTACACTTTTATTCTTTTGAAATAATATCTTCAGTTTTATACTTCAATATTATTTTATTATCACCTTGTAAGTTATCATTTTGCTTCAATTAAAGTTTCTGATTTTACAAATTTTATTTTCTCACTCATTCTCTATTGTCAATACTTTTTAGTAAACATTTATGCTTTGTATTTACAAAGAAACAAGAAAAAGAACGCCGATAATTTTGCAATGAGCTATTAAAAATATGGGAAAAAAATATGTTCATTAAATACATTGTCATTATCTTTACTTCATAATTTCAGGTGTTAATTTAATTGATTTTAAAGAAAAATCTTTGAACATAACATAGAGTTTACACTGAAAGTTTTTTAATAATATGTCCTAAAACAGTTTATTTAGTTACTTCCAGCCCTATCATATTCATGTTCAGAATCTAAGTCTTTTAAAATAGTATGTAGAGGCTATTTTGGTGAAATTCAGAAACAAGGATAACCGTTTTCTTCTTTTTGAATTCTTAACAAATTACTTTTGGTCACCTTTTAGTTACTTTTTTGTCACTTTTTAGTCACCTTTGTTTTAAAATTTGTCACCTTTTTCTAAGACCATCAGTAGTCCTCGCCCTGAACATTAAAACGTGTGTCTGCAGTATCCCTGCGTAATTCTGCTTCTTTAACATTGTATTTGTACTATAGATTACTAGTATGGTTAGAGTGTTTAAAAAAAACTGTATATGAACAATTCCACAGGTAAACTGACTGACATTTTTGAAGAGGCCTCCCCCTAAGTAGGGTAAGTGCAAACACGTGTCAGTAGTCGGCCACAATGACATAAAACTCATCATAAATAGTACATTTTTAAATCAAAATCAGATATGACGTATTCACACATTCTTTTTATAACAGACATTTTTTCGCTGTTATTTTTAAAAAAACCAAAACCTATTTCATGTTATTATTGTACATGTTGGAATATTAATAGTACTAAATTAATGTTTGAAACAGTGGAACAGGCTAGCTGTACCAAAGCATCAAGATAGAGTAGAAATATACCCTTAAGTAATGAGAAATCAGTGACCATTTTTATTTCAAAGGAAAATAATTTTTGCTCACACTGTGAGTAAGTTTTAAAAACTATGAAGCTATAGTAATGATGTTAATATTTTTATGAGTATAATCGGCTTGTGTTACTATCAGACTGTTGCATATATCTTTATTATTGAAGCGTATTCTAGTATTGCAGAAGGAAATCGGGCCTAGAAAATTTGTCGCCAAAAGCGGAAAAAAATTCTGCCACAGGGGAAAAACATTGAACTCAAAATAGCGATGTTTGAAAAAACATTGATGTCGACACTTTTGTTCTTGGCTCGGTCAACTCACCAGTCGATAATTTCAGATCACTTCCGGCTCTATTCCATCGAGGGGAGAGGGAGGAAAGCCTCCAATATCCACATGGTGGCGAAGCCTGTTCTTCCGGCAGAGAATACGATAGCATTCAGCTTTGAGGTATGGTTTCAGCTTCTTCTTCCTATTTTTTAATATGCCTCTATTAGTTTCACATGTGGGTTTTTTTTTTGTCAGTATTTATGTAACTCTGAATAAAAGATAAAATTCACGTTCTTTGCAAATGTAAAGTAATATATTTAATACTATTATTAACACTAAAGGCTAAACTATATTGCATGTTAATGTATTAGCAGTGCATGTTAGTGTGATTAACTCTAAAAGTGTATTTCTTAGTTTTTTAAAACTATAATTTGATTGTTCAAAAGTTATTGCCGTTTTAAACAAGGCTTGCTTGCTTAGCAATCAAGATTGCTTATTCAAAAGGTTGGGGTTTTGGACACGACAGGTGGATTTTTTTGTCCATAGTTGCCTAAAACTCCAAAAGTATGTTCAAGCTGAAAGGGTTTTGATCTAATAAATATACATTTCCTGCAATATTCGTAATGCGTAAATATAAGCATTAATTCGTTCTAATTAATAAATATTTGATAGTATTTTTTTCCTGAAAACTTAATATTACAATTAAAAAAATTAAAACTAATATTTTAGGTAAAAAAGTAAATTCGCCAATAACTCTACTACTTGAAACTTCCATATGTAACAGTTGGTGATATTATGTAAAAGGAATTTGCATTACTATCAAAGTGACTAATTTCAGTTATAAATCTAACTCAAAAAAAAAAAAAAAAAAATGTTGTTAAATCTTTAGTATATTTACAGGAAGAAAAATAGCCCTACTTAAAAAATAAATAAATTAATTAAAATAATCCTGTATAATATTGTTTAACTTAATGTTTAAATAATAGAGAAAAAGCTTCGAATCCTAGACTTAGAAATAATATAAATTGCTGATGTACACTGTATTTCAAAACTAGTGACTTCATTTTTTAATTTATTTTGATTTAGTGTCTGAGCATGAAATTGTTGTATAGTTCACTACAGTCAAGAGAAGAAAAATTATCATAAAGTTTTTTTTTTTTTTTTTCAGACAAACTGTCATTTAGTGCTTTAAAATCAATTGCACTATATTTTCAGCACCCTCATATGCATGTCTTTGCAGAAAGTTTGGCTACTAACAAAAACAAAATGACTTAAACTCATGAGTACTAAATGAAATTTTTTGTGAAGAATTGCAATCTCTACGTAACTAAATTTGAACCAGGTGCAGAAATTTAATATATTTTTAAATACATATGTGAATGTTCACATTCAATAAATAGGTTCCAATTTTCTTTTTTTAATTAATGAAATATTTATTTAGTTGATTTTATTCTGCTTTTGATACTTGCTCTCATAATAACAGTTTTGCCCAAATTTAGTTTTGGGCACGATGGTTTAACCAGGGGTCCCGTTGACGCGCTATAGCGCGTAAAATACGCGGATTTCAGGAAAGGGACTCAATGCTTGAAACTTAGCGCGCGCTAAAATTCGTCTAGCGGGACGAAAGTAAAATTCAGGTGGTGCGGATTATCTCTGCTTTTTTTCAACCAACGCGACCTATGACGACTTTGTTGTCTGTAATGTTATTTATTTTATACAGCCTAAATCTGTAATGTTGTTTATTTTTGATAAAAGATTAAAAATTATTGTTTTACCTTATTTTTTTTTTCTGTGGAGTGCGGGATCCACTATTTTTAAAATGGACCCACTTTTTCAAAAGCGATGGGTCCTTGGGACCAGGGCTGCGGAGTCGGAGGAAAAATGGTCGACTCCGACTCCGGGATTTTAAAACTTTCGACTCCGACTCCCGACTCCTGCTTTTTTTTTTTTAATTATTTTTTTTTACCCAAATATGAAGAGGGAAAAACCCTAAACAAAGGTTGAAATATTAAGTCCATTTTTAAAAGTTTCATTTTTATTCAGGGTCGTAGCTAGGACTCACTTTAGGGGGGCAGATAGCAAGCTGGGGTATCCCAGTCAGAGGTCATGAGAGGTCATTGTGACCTCTCAAAAAGTTCAATTTTCTCAAGAATTCTCGCAGGTAATTTCACCACATTCACCTCAATTCTCGGAGGTCACTGTGACCTCCCAAAAAGTTCATTTTCTCCAGAGCAAAAGACAAGTGCCGCTCTTGTCATTTGACTCCGTACATAACTAATCATTTTCTTGTTAAATGGCCAGACTTTATTTTAACACATTGCATTTTTGCTGCAAAAACCCGCCATTTAAAGCACTTTTTAATGATCCTAGATGCTAAGGATTTGGATATTGGACGCTGAAAATTTGTATCTGTTAGTTTCAAAGACATGTTTTCACCTCCATAAAATTTCATCCAAATCGGAGCTGGTCGGAGTCGGAGTCGACATGTTTTTCAGCGACTCCGACTCCTTTGGTCCAAAATCAGTCCGACTCCGACTCCGCAGCCCTGCTTGGGACCCAGCTTTGTGAGTATCTAGCGGGAGCTCTGGTTTAACCTTTAGGAACCGGGCGGTACACATGCTGTACCATAAGTCTTTTTTTTTTTAGAGGACAGGGTTAAGATTTTCACTCGAACCCTTTGGAGCCGGGGATTTTTTCAAGGTTTCATACGTCTGGTACGACAGTTTATACCTTCTCTTTTCAATGGAAAAGAAATCTGTGGTTCAACTGTCGTACTACCTAGGTCGAAAAGAAAATTTCTAAAAAACAGCCCAGATCCAAAAGGTTAAACCACGGTTTTTACTGTGGTTGCTAGGGTAGTGCTCAAAACCTTGCACACCCTGCTCATTGCTTTTACTTCACTCACAGTGTTAGAAGTAAGCTGTTAGTATTTCGCGACACAAAATAGTAATTTGACACCTAAATGTTCAACCTTAGGTACCAAATGTGAGGCAGTGTGCTTTATACAACTACATTGATGTGCAAATTACCTTTATTCTACAAATTTTATTTTTCTCCTCTGTAAGTGTTCCATTTGCTGGTCAATTGACAGTTTATAAAGAAATTTTAGTTTAACTTGCACATGCTTCCATTTTGCAAATTATTTCCAAAATTTAAAGGAATTTTTTTTTCTATTCGTTTACATCGAGCCTTTCATTTCTCTACAGTGAATCCATTCTAAACTGATCTACCTTTTTGTTCTTTCTGAAATTATATGGGGAAAAAGTGGCCATTTCTTGGAATTCTTACTTACAGTTAATTTATTAAAATTGAAACAATTTGTAGGGGCGAGCTTTTCAATGTAAAAAATGCCGATTTAAAAAAAAAAAAAATTCTGTTTCCAAAACCAGCACTTTTTATTACAATGATGCTTTTTTCAATGTCAGAAATTTTTTGTTTAAGTTTTTTGATTTTTTTTTTAATTGTAATATCTGTTTCTAAAATATGTTATGTATCACTACATTTTAATTTGTACATGTGTCTGCAATTTTTATGTTTAATAATGACTGTCTATGTGACTCTCACTCTATTCTTACCTTTTTAGGGCAAATACGTTGCTTCGGTGCTCGAAAGAACGTTAAACATACGCGAAGTGGAAACGAAGTACTCTGTCAGGTATGCTTCATGCATCACGACTTGAATTGTGCAAAAGGGAAGAAAATACTTTTTCGGAGAAAAGTATTTTCCTCCCTGTGATAGCAAGTATAAAGCTTGTTTTTTTTTTTTTTTTTGAATACAAATTTTCGAGGGACACCTAAAAAGCGTCATATATCTGAGTGATAAAACAATTAGTTACTATTACCTTACAAAGTTATTCAAAAAAAGAAGTTTTTTCATGTTAAATTAAAAACATAATCTCTCACTATAATAAAAAAATGCATAAGGTGTTTCAGATTTTTCGATTTTTTAAAATTAAGCAAAGAAAAGTTTGTTG
>JAXGGA010013763.1:0-34165 GCA_038373865.1 Uloborus plumipes
AAATATACTCTGCTATTTTTTATAAATCAAAGCGGTAATGTCGGAAAAATAAAGATGAACTAGGTCAGCAAAATCTACGGCAGAAAATGATTACAAAAAAAAAACGAAAAAAAAAAAAAAAAAAACACTTTTTCAAGTAAAGACAAAACACTTTCATTGAATTTCGTTTTTTATAAGAATTTATAGCAATAATTCATATAATAGAGTCGTTTTTATTTTTTCACCAAGAAAAAATGAACTCGTCAAGTTACTTATCTCAGTGGAGAATAACCAATGTGTCGTCGTAAGCTAATATTTTTTTTAAAAAATCTATATTAATTTAAGTATACTCCCTAATGAATTACTCTTTTATGAGCTTGAATGTAAACTAAATATTTACTCTGATGAAATAATTATTTTTAAGTAGGAGATACGTCACTTTTTATGATCACAGTTTTTGAACATAAATATTTGCAGTATAAAAATTCGTCGCTACTTAAACATTTAAAATATCTTTTACAGAAATTTTTATTAATAGTAAGTGAGTTCGGAAAAAAAAAAACATGTTTTACGAATGGCATTTATTTATATTTGTTTGGCGAAAGTTACTATGAAAATATCAAATGAATGCTAAAAATGAAGGGAAAACAATGTTGAAATATATTTCTTATTTGTTTTTATTCGTCATATTCATTTTGAATAGTTTTTAAAAATGCTCTTTTCTACATCCTGTTATTGTTATTACGGCTATTATTATTATTATTATTATTATTATTCTTATTATTATTATTATTATTATTATTATTATTATTATTATTATTATTATTATTATTATTATTATTTTTATTATTATTGCTGTTGTTGTTTCTTTTGCTATCCTTATTTTTAATTTTTTGCTGCTGTTGTTGTTATTACTGATGCTATTATTATTATTTTTTTCTCCTATTATCACTATTATTATTGTTGTTGGTGCTGTTTGTTGTTACTATTATTACTATTATTTTTATTATTATTATTATAACTGCTGTTGGCATTGTTTGTTGTTGTTATTGTTATTGCTGTTATTATTATTATTATTAATATCGCTATCGCTGTTTCTGTTGTTATTGTTATTGTTTTACTATTATCATTGTTATTTTTATTATTATTTTTTTATTATTATTATTATTATTTGTTTAGATGCTTTTCTTCATCTATTTTGTTTCCAATGCTTTTGGATACAATGCGTATTCGCTGCAACTGATACCTATCGCATCAACAATTATTTTAAAGTATTGAGAAAGAACTAACAATTTTTATTGTTACTAATCAAATTCATGCTTGTTGTCTTTCTTTGAGCTTTCATGTCGCGAACCTAACCCCGTTTCAAACATTTGAACTCTTCGAGTGAGTCACTTACGGTTGTTCGATTACAAATTAATCAGTCTATTTTTAACTTGTGCAGTAATTTCTAGTAACGATCCCCTTTGTGAGATATCTTTGCTCTTAAAGGTTCAAACATTTGTTCCCTGTATGAGCGCTGGTAACAAACTTATTTGGAAATGTTTTTCAAATGATGCTTTAAGCAGTATGTTTTCTCCCCAGATTATTTTTTACATCCTATTTTGATCCTTGCATTCATTCCCTACTTGGTGCTATCAAAGCTATTATTGTGTGTGATACTACTGCGCTTCATGTATTGAAAGTAATTTGAAATATTAGAGAAATTTTCAGAGTTGAAATGTTTATATTTTGTGAAAAATATAAAATTCATTACCATTAGGAAGATATCCCCGGCGCAAACGCACCCCCCTCCTTCCACTGCCCTTTCTAGCCCAATTGTGATGCTACTACGCGTCATACATTAAATATAATTTAAAATATAGGGGTGGGAAATTTTTAAATTGTAGTATTGGTATTTTTATGAACTCGAAAATTCATTTTAGGTGTCGCCCCTCTCCCAAGGTGAGTGACACCTAAGGCACATCGCCCCCTCCCCCCTCTATTGATACAACAGTATGAATACATGCACTGTAAAAAACGAATATTGTTTTTACAATATAATATAGCTAATTTTATAGTAATAAACCGTACAAATTTCTAATTTAACACTAATAAACTGTAAAATTGCTAACTTTTCAGTACAAAACTAAATTGCTAATTTTACAGTAATAAATTGTAAAATCGTTAATTTTTCAGTTTATTACCATCCAGTTTACAGGTTTAAACTGTAACCTCTGCTGCCGGTATTATACTGTTGTTTTTGCAGTATAATACATCTTATTTTATGATAATAAACTGGAAAGTTGTAGTAATAAACTGTAAAATCGCTAATTTTACGGTTTAGTTTGCATTTTAGTTTTAAACTGGAACTTCTGCTGCCAGTTTTGTACTGTAAAAACAACACTTTACTTTTTGCAGTGTGCATACCTATACATGTATAAACGCGAATAAAAAACACCTAGTAAAAGTGTAAACAGTAGAAAAATCAAGTCATATTTTCAAATCAGAATACGAGACCGATCCCCACCCCCCTCTGCGCATTATCAAGGCAGAGACTAAGAATTTGCAGGAAAAACAAAAAACTGCGAATCTGTTTGAGCTATTTGAGAAGCGCAATTTCGTTCCCGACTTGCACATTCAGCGAGCTGGCGTCTAGAGAGAAATAATGCACGTGCTTTCTTATTTCCGAGCTTTCTTTTCATGCATGCTGAGAAAGAATCATGTAAGCAAAAATAATTGAAGCGTATCTTTTTTTAATACAAATCGATCTTTTGAGATCTTTGAAACAGTTGAATCACAAACTAATGAAAACATAGAATGAAAATAATCTCCAGTCTAACTCAGCATATGCAGGGTACAAAAGTATCAGTGAATAAATAAAGGAAAAAAAAGGATTCCATGATATTTCTTTTATTATTTCAAACAATTCTTTCGGTTTAGTAATGCTTGGAAGGGCTCAAAAAATTGAAAATAAACAAAAAGAAATAAGTTATATTTTTGTTCTTTTCTTTTATGTATATTTTTTTTCCTGAAAAATTAAAAACTTTTCGAGATTAAGAATTGCAGCTAGGTTATGGAACATTATTTTACCGGTTTTTCTGAAATATTCTTCTGGGCAATTCCATGCATGTGTGGAAAAGCGTTGGAAAAATCAAATTACAGCAATGCGTCTGTTTTGCATATTTTTTGGTTTAAAAATGTTAGAAGTTTATTATTTATACTAATTTTTTGTCAAGAATGTAGTATTTTTAGTTTTGGCAGCACTTTGAAGTTGGAAATGGAATATTTAACTTTTGGTAAAGCAAATAATTAATCTTTCCAACGTTGGTAAGTTTCAATTTTTTTCTTTAGATAACTGTTTTAAAGGAAGAACATTGATTATTACACTTTAATTCAATATTGTGAATTGCTGAAACAAATGTTTTCACTTAAATTAGGTGATTTATGTAAACTTCAAAAATGCACTGCTCTATGTAACGTAAGTTACCAAAAACATGTTAAAGTTCATGATGTGCATAAAGAAAGGGCAATGCAATGCAAACAATGCTATATTTTAAATCTTGTAAGTGTGTATTGAACAAATAGTTAAAGTTTTTTTTCAAATATTATTTATTTAATTTTTTGTGCTACAATCAAAACGTGTAACGCAAGTTACCGACAGATACATGTAATGTAAGTTACCTAAGTAGAACTTAAATACTTATGTTTATAAAGAAAGTAAATTGTGAAATAAACCTATGTGGTTAGAAGGAGTTATTTATTCAAGAATTCTTTTAAATGTACTGTATTTACTTAATTTAAATTAATCATATTTCTTAAAATGTCTCTATTTGTTAATAAGATTGCAATACACCTCTATTATAAATTACATGTTTCTTTTCGGCTTTTAAGATATTAATTCTCTCTAAACAATATCACTGCATTCAGAATATTTAAGAGGTAATTTACTATAAATTATTCAAAAATGACTGCAAAAAGTTTCAAAATATGTTTTGGAAAAAATAATTATATGAAAATATTTTATCTCTTACAGGTGAATTATATTTTATTTTGCATTAAAATGCCACTGAACTCTGCAGAAAATATTCGCTGCAAAAGGGGTAATAGAAAAGTCATGTGGATATTGCAGATTTCTAAATAAAAGTCATTTTTGATGGTGTTGAAATATGTTAGAAGAAGCACAATTTATCAAAACTATTTTCTGAAGATCAGCAATTGACAATCACTATTTAAGAACTAGAAATGGATAAATTGTGGGGTTTCGTTTAGTTAACTATTTCAAGGAACAAGAAGAAAAAACAGAGATAAAAGCCGGTGAATGGTGTGTGATGAAGTACGAAAATACATTGTATCCTTGAGCTGTGACGATTATATAATAATTTAAGTAAATTTTATTTCTTCGTGGTTCATTGTAGTTTAGTTGTAATATAAAAAAGTTATTTGTTCCAGAAAACCAAATTTATGTAGTTAACGAATTCAAAAATAAAATATCGTTGTGTACTGTCCTTTCTTCTTGTAACTTGACATTCAAAGAAATTAGACTGTTTCCCCATACGGCCATGATTAGCAATATATATGCAGCACACTCAGGAATGACGAAAAAATAGAAAATAACGAATTATCAGTGCCCCAATGTGACGGTTGATCTTTTTTCTTTCCATTGAAGTAAATGTGAAACTTGTAACAAGTTTTTTTTTCTTTTTTCTTTCTTTTTATATATATATATATATATATATATATATATATATATATATATATATATATATATATATATATATATATATAATAAAACAAATAAAAAATACTAATAATGAAATCGAAAATGGCACATTAGGAGAAGTGAAAGGAGAAAGGTTGAATCCAGAGCTCATCAGCCGTGGGGGATTCAAGAGTGGTCGAAAGACCAAAAAATTTTAAAAATAAACTAAAGAGAGGATGTTTTAGTTCAAAATATGCAGTCTACAGATATTCATTGGGCAAAAAAGCACCAATGTGAGCCTGCAAACCGCACATTAGAACAAAAACCTAAAACTAAAAGCAGGGGTTTCGCCTCGACCGATTAGGAATAAAATTCCCAAAAACCGGCCACCCACAGGACGGTCCTGCTGTGAAAATAAAAACATCTCACCTGAAGTTCCGCGCGACAAAATCCAAAATCATATCCAGCAAATCAGGAGGCAGTCCAGTTGTCAAAATATAAGGTAAATCCGTGTCCAAAAAACAAATCCTAAAACGTTCCGGTCTACCATTTACACGTGCTCAAAAAATATCCATCCCTGCAATCCTGAAAATGGTTTCTTCCAGCGATTTCATACGATTGAACAGTTAAACAGTTACAGTGAAGCAAAGTCGTTATTGAAGGTTATACTTGAGCAAACATTTTTAATTAGATTTTTTGGAAAATTGTTGTCAAATAGTATATTTTTAAGAAGAGAAATTTCTAAATTAAAAGCAGTTTCAGTGTTACAAATTCTTTTAATTCGCAAGGCTTGTGAAATAATGATGCCAATGAAAACTTTTTTGCTAAGGCAGGAATTATAATCTTGTAGGCTATTGACTTTAAATTGGAATTCACGTCTTTTGTCATAAATTGTGGTGTAACAGAAGGAGCCAATTTCTATGTTTATGTCCAGGAAATTAAAAACCTGGACATAAACATAGAAATTGGCTCCTTCTGTTACACCACAATTTATGACAAAAGACGTGAATTCCAATTTAAAGTCAATAGCCTACAAGATTATAATTCCTGCCTTAGCAAAAAAGTTTTCATTGGCATCATTATTTCACAAGCCTTGCGAATTAAAAGAATTTGTAACACTGAAACTGCTTTTAATTTAGAAATTTCTCTTCTTAAAAATATACTATTTGACAACAATTTTCCAAAAAATCTAATTAAAAATGTTTGCTCAAGTATAACCTTCAATAACGACTTTGCTTCACTGTAACTGTTTAACTGTTCAATCGTATGAAATCGCTGGAAGAAACCATTTTCAGGATTGCAGGGATGGATATTTTTTGAGCACGTGTAAATGGTAGACCGGAACGTTTTAGGATTTGTTTTTTGGACACGGATTTACCTTATATTTTGACAACTGGACTGCCTCCTGATTTGCTGGATATGATTTTGGATTTTGTCGCGCGGAACTTCAGGTGAGATGTTTTTATTTTCACAGCAGGACCGTCCTGTGGGTGGCCGGTTTTTGGGAATTTTATTCCTAATCGGTCGAGGCGAAACCCCTGCTTTTAGTTTTAGGTTTTTGTTCTAATGTGCGGTTTGCAGGCTCACATTGGTGCTTTTTTGCCCAATAAATATCTGTAGACTGCATATTTTGAACTAAAACATCCTCTCTTTAGTTTATTTTTAAAATTTTTTGGTCTTTCGACCACTCTTGAATCCCCCACGGCTGATGAGCTCTGGATTCAACCTTTCTCCTTTCACTTCTCCTAATGTGCCATTTTCGATTTCATTATTAGTATTTTTTATTTGTTTTATTATATACTTGGCTTTGTAGTTTAGCTGCTTTGCGCATCTATGGGCTTTTGGTGTGGTCTCTTCGTTTTTCCTCTTACAATTCTATTATTATATATATATATATATATCAGGCACGTGCCGTCAATGAATGTCTAGGGTAGGCAGATGCGAAGATTTGTGGAATAATATACAGCATTAAAAACGCATGAAATGTAAAAAGCAATAAAATAATGTGAATATGAAAGATGTTTACTTATTATACAAATTATATACATATATGCAGGAATATTCGCCTTCATATATCTATATGATTTATAAACTATCTCATATCCATATTGGATACAGTTTTAACTTAATCCTACGAAAAAGCGGGACACAAAAAAACAGAAAACATTTGAAAATTACTATATTTTATGAAAAAGAAAGCACGATAATAGAGATAGCAAACTGCAAGTACTCAACAGTACTGTACCAAAAACGGCATGGTTCTGCGCATGACGCAGTCAAGTTTCGGCGGAGAACAGAAGAAACCGCAAAGGCACTTTTCGGACAGCCTTTCTTCGCCGCTTTCCGAACATAAGGGGAGAAAAGTGCGGGGCACGTGTACTTCCTAAGACGATGCATGGTATAGATACAGTGGTCGAAAAGCAGCGGTAGTCGATGCTTTTTTAAGGAAGAAAAATGAAAATTTCCTTGTTTTTTCTGCTATATTCACTGTTTAATGCCTTAATATTTTTCAATCAGCACATTTTATGTCATTTTATGAAATTAAAAAATTTGTATGTTTTCTTCATGGGTAGGCACTGCCTACCTTGCCTACCCAGACGGCACGTCTCTGATATATATATATATATATATATATTATATATATATATATATATTATATAATATATATATATATATATATATATTTGCGTTTATTAAGAGTGGCTAAATTTGCTTTCATGTTGATATTGACAATAAGGAATTTTTCGAGTTTGATAGTCCTTTTTTGGAGTTTTTTATGGATTTGCCCTTATTGGGGACCTGTATTCCTAATAAGACCAAATCGCATTTCCTTGTTGAAACTACAGAAAGACAAAACTGAAACTTAAATTTGCACCTCGAATTATCTATTCCTTATTTTTTATGCGTCATGAGACGAACGCTCAAAATTTGGAGCCAATTGAATCATAAAGGGCGAGATACTAACCTTTGGGTGGTCTTATTTAGCGTACATACCTTATTACTTGATATTAATCACGTTTATGATTTGTAATAACCCCCCACCGATCCATTCGTAACTAAATAGTCAGAAATTAGGAGAAAAAAACATTGTGACTCACTTCTATTTCGAGATTGTAGAGAACACATTCAAAGGAGCCAACAGCCAATACTGTTCTTACAATTTGCTTCGGCATATGGGAACTAACGGTTCATTTCTTAAATAGTCATACTTTTAAAACAGAAAGCGTTGTTAGAGTTTAATTTTAACATTCAATTGAATCAAAATTTATACTTGAGTTTCTTTTTGTTTTTTTTTTTTTAAATTATATTTTGAACAAAGTTCAGATGAGCTGTTTAAAATAAAAACTATAAAGCGCTATAAACTTTAAAAATAGTCAAATGTTTTTTAGCCAAGTGAGATCAAAATAAGAGAAACATTGTGACACTACTCCCATCTCCCACCCTCTCATTATGATGAATGGTTCCGGATTTGTGTGTCCTATTGAAATTATAATTTTTCTATATACATATGATGACATACACTTGATGTTTCACGATTGTGTAGCATATAATTTTGGTTCACGCGATCAAGCAAAGTTTATTGAACACTTACGTTCAACAGTAAATAATCGCAAAACACATGATGTCAGCGTTTAATACAAATGACTGCACTAAACGAATATAATTTGCTTCATCTGACATTTTTGTAACTACTCAATACTACTCCAATAGTGTGAAAAAAAAATTTAGCACTAAAATTTTTTCATGAACATTTTATATCCAACTACAGAAATATTGAAAAAAATATTCTAAAACACTTGCTAAACATTTAAAATCATTTAATTTAAAGTAAATGAAGGAATAAAAAAGAAGGCAAATATTCTTTTGTTTCTTACTTATTTTATTTATATACTTATTTATTCACAATTTTTAAGTAAAAGTAAAGTTTAAGTAAGTTCCTCTTGTTATTTCATTTATTGATTTAATTGTTAATTTTGTTTTTTTAATTACTAAATAAATTAGTAAAATAATAGGGGGAAGTTTTTTTTTTTGAACAATTTGCTCACTCTATAATGTCATACAGTAAGGTTGAAGTTTGACAAAAACGAACGTTTCAAAACATTAGTGTTCTCCAGCTTTTCATCATTGCAGTAAGGATGAAACAGGTACTGCACCTATATTCCTATATTCGATACCTTTATGACTCCCCCGTCCCGCCCCCTCATCTAAAGAAACACAATATGTTAGAGATAACTATTGGGAAGGGATAACTAGAGAGAAATATTGTTTACGAAAGCACGGTTTACTGATTACATGCGTGTTATAGGAAGAACGTGAATGCTTTCTATCGATACATTTAGGCAAATGTTTAGCTGATACTAACTTTTCAAAACATTAGTATGCCCAAGTCAAAATACCATGAAATAAAACTAGACCACACACATTTTCCAAACAAGCGAGCTTATTGGGGTGGGGGTCAGAGAAAGGAAGTGTCAACAACCCACCTCTTCTCCTTCGGTAATAAGACTAGATTTGGGTACTTCTATTTTCTATACATTTATTTCATGTTATGAACAATTTCCTCACATTGCAATCCCGTGCAGTAAGGTAGAAGTTCAGTCGAAACTAATTTTTAAAAACATTAGCAAGCCCAAATTTTTCATCGGAATCCTCAAACTACGTTAGCTGAAACTCGCTCACACAAGTTTTCTGAGGAAGCAACCAGGGGAGCCTCGACAGGAGGTCACAGGTAGGCCATTATGACTTCCAAAAATTACCTTATCTAGCAACATTTTCTGATGATTCGGAAAATATAGAGAGAATATTGAAACTTTAAAAGACAATTTGAAATTGTTTTTCATTGATACATAATGTTAGTTTTCATTAGATGTTTTGTAAATAGGGCTCATACTTTCTTTTCGAACAGTGAAGAGGTAAAAGTTTAGCAGAAAACAAACTATTCAAAGTATTAGTTGGGATGGTGGCCAAGTAGTGTGCCGTCAGAATCATCAAATTCCATACATGAACCCCGGCTACACACGTTTTTCTAATCAGCAAGTTGGTTGAAAATTCAGCATCAACAACTCACCTCCTCTCCGCCAATAGAAAAATTAAATGTAAGTATTTTTCGAGTTGTATCGTTCCCATGTGCGGTCGCTCGCTGGTATTCTAATTTCACATTAGCTACCAGTTTTTTTTTTCCGGCTCTCTCTGCTCTATAAGAGGATTTTTGCCTCCAACTCGTTTACTTTCTTATTCCATGCTGATGAGGGCATAATAAGCCCGAAACTGCAGTTTATGGATCGAAATGAACGATTAGGCGATGTATTGCATATTTCTATCAATGTCTGATGTATGAACAGGTTCTCACATTGCAATCCCGTACAATAAGGAAGAACTTGGGCTGAAACTAACTTTTCAGAACATTACCATGCCCAAGTAGGAGTTCACGGGAGCTGAGCTCGAGCTCTTCTTTTCAATTTTATGCAAAATTAGATCAAGTTCATTTTAGGTAAAGTTGAGGCTATCAATGCATAAAAATAAGCTCCGAACACTATAGGGCACTTCTTTTGGTAGAAATTAAGCCCTGATTAGGGGGTAGCAGTGAGGAAGTGTCAACAAATCAACCCTTATCCGTCTGTATTAAGACTATATTTGAGGTACATTTCCTTCTTGTAATTAAAAAACATCTCACTCTATAATTCTGCACAGTAAAGTAAAAGTTTTGCTGAAACAAACTTTTCAAAACAATAGAGTGCTTTTGGTAGAAATTAAGCCCTGATTAGGGGGTAGCAGTGAGGAAGTGTCAACAAATCAACCATTATCCGTCTGTATTAAGACTATATTTGAAGTACATTTCCTTCTTGTAATTAAAAAACATCTCACTCAATAATTTTGCACAGTAAAGTAAAAGTTTAGCTGAAACAAACTTTTCAAAACAATAGAGTGCCCAAGTTTACCGTCGGTGCATGGAATTGAACCCCGACCACACACGCGTTTTCCTAACAAGCTCAGAGAAAAGGGAATGTGTCAACAACTCACCTCTTCTCCCTCGGTGATAAGACTAGATTTGAGGTCCGTGAGATTCTCGGACGTCCTGTTCTCCTCCTCATCTCCTTCATCCTTGAACACTTTGATCTCATCCGAGGAGGCCAGGTCATCTCCGCCGCTGGCCGTGCCCACGTGAGGCATGGCCGTAGCCTCTGGATTTGTTATTATTCGGGAGAAACGCCGGCGTCGTCACAAATGATCAACATTCTCTCGTCTAAGGCCGGAGTTAAGGCATTGCGAGAGATACGGTCGTGCAACGCATTCTGCGATCCTTCCGACCGAACCTTACTTCTCTCTCTCTCTTTCTCTCTCGGCCTTACGACCCCCCGCACTCCCCGTAGACGGCGAAAAGCTTCAGTTTCGCTCGTCAAGTGCCAACCGCAACTTTGCCGGCGAATCGCCAGGCGGCCCGGCTCGGCTTTTGCCCAATCGCAGAAACCCTCGCGAGGCTGCCGACAAGCAACGCGCGAACGCGAGGGCTCGTCTGCCACATGAAGAAATTTCTCGCGCTTTTTGGGATTCTTGTTTTGCATTTCCGAGTATAATTTTTCTTTGTGAGATGTCAACGACTTATTTTTGAACAAAAATTGAATGTTCTAAATAACTAAAAAATGTGTGTATGAAAAATGCAATCTTCTTGAAATGGGGAATGTGCAATTCTTGAGGGGAGTTATGCATTCCGATGGAGTATCGAAAGCCGACTGTTTATGCAATTAGTAGGTTTCAAATGAGGATACAAGAATTTTTACATGATAAACATAACTTTTGGATCGTTATTTAAGATTAGCAAACCATTTCTTCAAGTGCACAAATCTTTTTTTTCCAGTTTTTAATTAATGAATAGTAATTTAATCTAATCGTTTATTATTATTATTTATTTATTTTTTGTAAAAGGCACAACGTTTTAATTTCAAACTTTTAAATTTGAATCTTACCTCATATTACCCAAAGCAACAATTATCAATTTGAGCATTCAAAGTTAGGTAATTAAGATTGCAGAAAATTTATTTTTCTTTGTCTTCTTCTCCTGCTCATTTTTCTTCGTTCCTCTTTTCGTTAACTTTTCTTCTTCTTCGTAACAAAAAAGAAAGTATATTCACTTCAGCTTTTCCTCGAAGTTTTAATATAGAATTGTACTATCGTTATTGGTTGTTCAGATTTTTAAAAATCTTTCCGTTCTCTCTCTCTCTCTCTTTCTCTCTCCCTCCCTCTTTTTCTCCCCCTTTTCGTTCTTCCGAACCGAATTCGTCGCATAAATCTGGACTGTAAAGAGTTTATTTATTTATTTTTCTTTTCTTACAATCTTTATTTAGTTTTTTTCTAAAGTTAAAATGGTGGCTCAATGCTCAAAGAATGAAACATGTGACTAAAACGTACTAACGTAGATCTTTCTTTGAAAAGAAAGTTAGAAGAAAAAAAAGAAAGAAACGTGCAGGTAGCCAGACAGGCAAACATCTAAATTCTTAATTTAGAATATTTGATTTTTTTTTTTTTTTGGCTTTTCAACGATATTTTGACTGATTGAAATCAAGCTTACTCTTATTCGAATATTTATTTCTATGTTTTAATTTGGAATTTTTTCCTCATTATTAATTTCGTTTTATGGAAATAGCTTAAAAAAACTTATGAAAGGGGTAAAATTTGAGTAGCAATAATTAAATGCATAATAAATAAATAAATTAAACAAAAACTTAGTGCAAAAAGTAAAGTCATGGACAGCCTTGGAAAAGCACTAATAAATACTGTCACATACTTTGGAATTACAAAAAGAACTAAGGAACCCCCTTCTCAGTACAAAAAGGTTTGAGTTTATAGATGTAAGCACCTCCAACAAAATGGTTTTTCCGCCTTCCAACGTCTCGCGTCTCGGTGCTCCATCTCCTCGGACCTGCTCACCGGCCCCTGCTCTTTCCCCATGCAGGACATGGTGGCGCAGTCTGCAATAGTCTCGCTGCACCACCATGCTGGGCATGTTGGCGAAGGAACCCACACACATACAGGGGGCAATTACGATATTTAGGAGCCCTAAGCCAAATACTTTTTTGGGGCCCTCTGTATTCAGTCTTTACAATTTTAAGCAGTGAATAAAGTTATTTTAGCCTTTGACTAGAAAAACGTTAGCCATTATGAGCCCCTAAATCGTGTGAGTCCTAGGCCACGGCCTAGTTGGCCTATTTAAATATCAGGCAGTGCACACACACACCTGTCGCAATTCGTCATTGCAAAAAACATAATTGTTTTCGAGATGTCAAAATTCAAATGATTTTTTATTTGTTTCTTTTTTTTTTTCCTTTCCATTAAATGCATGTTTTGCACTTTTTTTTAAAGCCATTTAATTGCAGATACTTTTCCGCAACAAAACTGACCTTTTCAATCAAGCAAAAAAAAAAAAAAAACACGTTTTACGGAGCGCGAGCTGGCTTGGCATTATTTTCCGAGTTCGCCAACGCTCGTCGCCAAATTCAGGGAATAGCTGTCAGTGAGTTGCGTCTATCGCCCTGCATCAAGAGGAGCCTTGGTCGGTGTCGTGACCTGTTGTGGCGAGAGTGCGAAGCGATATTTGCAGAACGCGAGAAGGCCCTGTTTTGACGTCCCCCACCCCTCCCAACATCCAGAATTTATTTGCCAGAGTAGGAACAGTTCGGGTGAAGTGTTTATAAACTGGGGCTCTGGAACACTAACTCGGTGAAAGCCAACATTTATTATTGTTTTTTTTTTCTTTCGGAGGAGTACATCTGTTCGCAAATGAATAGTATTTTATTTTCTTTTTCCTTTTTTTTTCATCCTGACAATCCGAAAATTATTATTAGCTTTTGTAATACTTGCTCTGCCTTTGGCGATTGGGACAGGCTTATTAATAGTTGCCAAAAAAAAAAAAATAATAATAATAACCATAGTAATAAAAAGCTCGACGCAACTAAAGTTTAATAAAAATTCTAGCCCAGACTTAGTCAAGCGAACCACGAAGAAAAACGCATGCTAAATATTCCATTAGTACAAATATATTTGCCTCATACAGTCGAACCTCGTTAATTCGAACACGCTTAAAATGAATCTCTGCTGAAACAAACTACATTTACGATCCCCGGCCTACTGTAAGGAGTTTATTGTTCGTCGGAAAAGATGAATTGATTTTTAAGGTTTCTTAGAGCTCGTTTTACATAGGTCCGACTGACCTACGAGATCTTCATCTTGTCCCGTATAAGGGACAAAATGACAAATATTTTCATTTCCTAAAAATAACTCGATTTGTTATGAAATTTTAAAATCATTTTTATCTCAACTACATAGCTCCGGAATTTTCTGGTGAAAAAGTATCAGTTGACATTCTAACACACTTTGTGAAAAATAAAAATAGTTTCAGTCGTTACCCTATTACTTTTGAGCTGGTAATATGAATAACACTACTAAGCCATAAAAAATGGCTGGCATGTAAACCTATCGTACCCTATTTCGTAATGATAAGCAATTTATAAGAGCTCGAAAACTGTTTCAAAACATAATGGGTGATTCTACAAATAACAATGAGCTGAATCGCAATTTTTTTAAACGAAAAACTTTTCTTAATTTCATCCCAGAGCTATAGTGTACTCATTATAAACATTTGGAATTTTATCTAAACGTTTCCGCGTAATTTTTTGAGTGTGCTGAAAAATTTTCGTTTTAAAAGAGGCGTTCTGCGTCTTCATGTTTGGTTTCCTCCGTATTCTTCTTCTTTTCCCCTGCTGTTTTACGTTTTTAAATTCTTTGCCTTTTTCGCAGTTTCAATTCTATTTTAGAATGTGCTTGCTATCAATCTGTCTACTAAACATTTCTTCCGACCGTAACTGTTTTAATTTTTTTACTGGTCTTTGACAGCTTGGCCAATTATCCTATGGTCAGCACGTGATTTTGCAGTAAAACAATTTCCTTGAAAAACAATATGAGACTTAGTTTTATTGAGTGAAAAAAATCTACAAACTAAGCACTTACTTTTCATCAGATTGAGAAAAACACAAAAATTGAAGAACTTCCAGAAATGATAACCCAACCAAACTGCGCAAAAACCTCAAAATGATTGATGACATAGAGTGGAATAAGTTCAGGTGCGTTCTTAGGTGACGTCATTGCCACAAGACCCGTAGCCTCTGTGGCTACTTATGGCAAGAGATATCGGAAGGATACTGGGAGGCCCTAAGCCAAACCCAAGTAGCATCAACTCATCGGATTTTACTCGGCCGATCATCGAACTCCTCGTAAACTGATCCCGTAACGCACGATGTCATCGTTCCAATCAGTATCCGAGCACGGTTTTCGATGAGCTATTTTTCATCGGAAAGTGATATCCTTCCGATCAACTTTCCCGATGAAAATAAACCGAGCTATATTCCATCGGAAAACAATATCCTTCCGATCAAGTTTCCCGATGAAAATTAGCCGAGCTATATTTCATTGGAAAATTATATCCATCCGATCAAATTTCCCGATGAAAATATACCGAGCTATATTCCATCGGAAAACTAGATCCTTCCGATCAAATTTCCCGATGAAAATATGCCGAGCTGTATTCCATCGGGAAACAATATCGGTTCGATCAAATTTCCCGATGAAAATTAGCCGAGCTATGTTTTATCGGAAAACTACGTACTTCTGATCAAATTTACCGATGAAAATACGCCAAGCCACAAACTTCATCGGAAAGAGGTCGTAATGATCACATTTTCCAATGAAAATTTTCCCAATCTCAAATTTTTATTAAATATGCAGTGTTGGTCTCATTAATCGTCGACTTGGTGGCGTGGGGATAGATCGTCGGCTTTCCGCGCCGATAACCCGGATTAAATCCTGGAGTTGGCCATCCTGGTAATGGCATTCCACCGATTCTAGTGCTACGTGAAAGAATGGATGCTTAATTGGGGGATCGCACTAGGTCTGCAAAAGGTTGTGCCGCAACTGCAGCCCCATTTGAAAGAAAAAGAAAATGATCCAAAATTCATCGCCACGGGACTACACTGCTCGTATATTAATCCAACTCTCATCGTATTTTGATCCAAAATTCATCGCCACGGAGCTTACACTGCTCGTATATTGTTCCAACTCTCATCGTATTTTCATCCAAAATTCATCGCCACGGAACAGCACTGCTCGCGTAGTGATTTAAATCACATCGTATTCTCATCCAAAATGGATCCTGAATTCATCGGCACGGGACTGCACTTCACATAAATTGCTCCAAATCTCATCGTATTTCGAGCAAAACTTATCGGATTTTGCTGCTCGGATTCAGTTTGGCCGATGAGACATATTGGAGCAATTCCCGATGAGAACTCATCGGAATCCGATCATCGGCCGATGAGAATTTCATCGGGTTTCGATGAATGGCCGATGAGATTGTGCTGCTAGGGAAATACTATTCCGGAAGATTTCTGTAGTCAAACCAGTCAGTTTTTTCCATTGGCTAAAACATGTTTTGCCATTTTAAAACACCTAAACAGAAGGGCCCTAAAACACGGATTTGTTTGTCTATGCAATGATCAAGCCCTGGATGGAGTCAAGCATAAGTAGAGCAGTCGCCCACATGAAGACTATTATATAATTTGCAGCTGTAGTTAGTTCTCCTTGTTTAACATGAGGTGCAATGTCGGGCCACATCAAGGCCAAAACTACCGTGCTAAGCACAAATGTCGCATCTGCACTTTTTAACAAAATTGAGTTATCGCCAGCAGGTGGTTCTTTGTGACGTATTTTACCCGCATACAATGTTTTATGGTTATTGAGAACAAAAACCATTTTTTTAAAATTTCTAAAGAAGAATCATCCAAATCAAATACATGGAGGCGCAAAACTTTAAAGAGTTTTTTTCTCAGTTTGGCTCGACTGCAGATACCACTTTTGCGCTTAGCACGGCAGAAAATAGAATAATCAGGTCAGAATCAGAATACTAAACCTATAAAATATAACCATATATTTTAAAATTTGGGAAAAGTACATCAGTTCCGCATATTTTTCAACACGTGGTGCCTATATTCAAGTATGACCTAAGCCACACACGAGTCAAATACACACCTATACATCAGACTGTTTTTCAATTTGCTTAAAAGTACAACTATAGCTCCCTTTCTTCTTTAACGCTTGTTTTAATGGATGGGATGGTTCAAGTGTAACTCTCCGCAGACAGTTAGTGCAGCAGACAGTGATTCTAGGAAGTTAAACTCACGAGAGAAAAGAGTATCGATTAAATTGCATTAAAAGGAGATCTTTTAAAATTCTAAGCAAGCAGCGGAAAAATTTTATTCCGTGTCATTAATAGAGTGAGAGAGAAGGAAAAGAATCATTTCGCGTCGTCTTTCAGTGTGTTTGAGAATGAAATTTTGAAGTTATGGCTTTATATATGCTCTGCAAAACACTTCTGGAAAATTTTCAAAAATCTGGACAATTTCAGAAAATGTTCAATTCTATAGCATTTTTTTTTTTTTTTTGTCCGAGAAGAAAGTTTCAGGATTTTTACTTAAGGCAAAACTTATTCACATCACAGCATTTTTATACTTTAATTGTGATACTGCGGTAATTTTTCACTTTAAATTAACTTAAAAGAAACGTTCATAAATTATTAGCTAAGTAAGGTACAAAATGACCAAATGAAGAAAAGTTGAAAATAAAGGAACTAGAGTAGATAGTCGATGAACACACCCCAATTGAGCTGATTGTAATTTTGTTTAATTTAATTTTTAAAGTAAGTGTTCAAAAGTTTTTTAGCTTAGATTAATTGGCAGCAAAAACTTTTTTCAAGAGAGTTCCGAAATGTGAGAAACTAGAATGTTTTTGTTTGTTCACAGTTGAAACGAGCTTATTTAGTGATTGGGTTGCTGCATCACTTCTTTTTGAAACCACCAGAAGCAGAATCATATCCATAACAGAACAATTACAAATTTTTGTAAAAATGTTGTTTTTATTTATCAACGGTTGCAGTTTAAACGATGTTATAAATTTCTGAAATTGAAATTGCGTAAGTATTTATTTACCGGCTGGTCAGACTAACCAAGATACAAAATAAATAATTCTCTTTCAATATTACTTTTTTTCTGCGCACATGAAGTTTCTCATGTTCATGTACGTTACTGGCAAATGTTTACATGATACAGTCGATTGCATCATCACATAACATAATGTCTTACATCTAAGATGACATTTTACGCCCGACACAGAAATAAAAGATTAAATGTCTTATCATTTTAGAGCTTGATAAAGGGAGGAATGGATCATAAATGCAACAAAGACATTATAAATTCCAATGTTTTAACATTAATTATGAGATAAAGATTATTCTGAGTGTGTTATTCGCTTCTTCCCTTTTTTTAAACATTTTAAAGTAATATTATATATATATATATATAAATGCATACATTAAAAAAACCTTTTACAGTCTGAATACATTTTACCGTGGAATTTTCAGTCATATTTCTATTTCATTTTTTCGGGGCAGGGTCGTCTTTAACCTATGAGAGGTTCTGGGCCCATTAGGTTCATGGAGCCCCCTAAGAGCTTGACCAAACTACAATTTTGTTAGAATAGAAAAGAAACTACATAAGGGAGGTTTCAGATTTCCTTTATTTCTTTACAGTAAGGGTCCTGCTCCACATTGACGTAAAGCAGAAAAATAAAGCAGAAACGTAAAATGGATTAAATAGTGTTTCTATGGAAAGTACCCGGATTTTCGGTTTCGGTCGCGTTTTCCGTTGATGTAACAGGGCCCTAACAGTAAACGACAATTTAAATACATTTCTCAAGCATGCCACTTCTTTTTGATGCTGTGATCATTTGTCTACATCTGTAACTGGGTACCCTATCGACAGGCGCGGATGGTAATTCAACCTTGAACTCTATTTATTTCCTAACTATTTTGTGGTTTAAGATCCAACATCTGGGCATATTTCACTTTGTCTGCAATATGTCTCTTGCATTTAATTATCAAATTCCTACCAAATATTTTACGTACATTTAATCAATCCTACAGAATGTTTTTTGATGTAATTCATGTTTCCCTAAAGAAATTAAATTCTTTGCACAGTTTCTTCAGTTCCTGATCACTACATTTTATGCAATAAATTAATTAATTATCCAAACGATTCCTTCTTTTACAGCTAATTGAAATCATCTGCAAATTGCTTAATCTTGCACGAAACAAATAAGTTTTTAATTTCCATTAACCAAAAATTAAACAGAGCACATTCTTACGAACTCTATAAAAATGAAACCAGAGCCTCACAGCTCTTCATTTATTCTTTTGAGTTCACGCGATCTCACCACAATTAATGGTTCCCGCGTTCAGCTTGACGATGAAAACCAAAACTGTCACAACTAATTAAATAACGCGCGTATTTTCATTATTTCAAAATGATTCCCGTCGCCGCGGAGATTACTGGTTTCATTAAAAGTGATAAACCCCAAAGTAAACAGTCTCCGTCACCATTAACTTCTCTCATCAACCCCATCAACACTTTGAGGTTAAATAAGAATTACGAAGTTGTCTTGTGCTACACGTTCATTTCAGCCAGGAAATGCGTCAGGCAACTTCTTGAGCATCTTCAGACTCTAAATTTGATAGAAAAAAATCCCCTGGGGAACAAGATTCTTGTAGCATGCTGGTTTCGAACCTGCAATTAGTAGTTCTGTTCTAATAGGTATAGCTTGCTTGTACACTGCACTGTAAAAAATGAACATTGTTTTTACAGTATAATACAGCTAATTTTATAGTAATAAACTGTAAAAATTGCTAATTGTACAGTGATAAACTGCAAAATTGCTACTTTTACAGTACTAAACTGTAAAACTGTTAATTTTACAGCAATAAAATAAAATTTAACAGTTTATTACTGTGCATTTTACAGTTTTAAACTGAAACATCAGCTGCCAGTATTATACTGTTTTTTTTACAGTATAATACAGCTAAATTTTAAGGCAATAAACTCTAAAATTGCCATGTTTACAGTAAGAAACTAAAATTGCTAGTTTTACAGTTTATTATTGAGCAATTTACAGTTTTAAATTGGAACCTCGGCTGCCAGTATTATACTGTAAAAACTACAGTTCATTTTTTGCAGTGTGTAAAAAAAAAAAGAACTTTCACATCGTGAATTCATATCATCTTTTTTTACAACCACGAATTGCGTAGGTGTGAGTATGCGTGTAGACGTGTGCTTATGTGTGTGTATAAAGTTTGATTACACTTTAAACATTTTTATTATGTTTTTAATCAAAAAATCCGCTCACCAAAATTTCAGATAGCATGAATAACATCCAATTATACAGGAGAAAAAAAAATGCGTTTTTACTGAATCAAATTGTAATAATGCGTGTTTAAAGTTTGATTGTTACGTTCATAAACGGTGAGATTGCCCTTATAAGCATACTCCCTCTTACGATTTCCGTTTTCCGCCAAGCCAAACTATAGGAATTCGTAAAAGCAAACCTTTTTGTTCCAGTGATGATTTTCGCTCATAGCTAAAACGTGCTTGTGGATTTCCTCTTTGCTATTCCTTCGTAAACAGTCTTTTAAGGCAACTTTGATCAATGTGAGTCAATTTTCGCCGTTATATATTTTTTAGCGACTTAAGCCCATTGTTATATGCAGGACTTCATTTCTGGCAATAGAAGTGGCTGAATCCTATAGTTTTCAGATCTCATTTTCCTACGCGAAAAATCTGAAATTTGTCAAATATGTAAAAATACACCTAAATTTGAAAAGAAGTGCAGGAGTTTAGTTACTGTGAGCTCCCATGCAAATTTAGTACTAGAGTGATTTAGTTAAAAATTTTATATACTGAGCAAACTACCGCACTACATACGGTTATAAATGTGCAAATTGTCATCCAAGAATACATTTGTATTTACTAAGGAAAAAAATAAAATATAAAATAAGCTATAATAGTAATAATTTGAAAACTTATGAATGCAGAGAGGTACGTTTAGAAAATACAATTCTGAGCAAAATCACTCTAAATTTTAATATTACACAGGTAAAAGTTCACAAATTACAGTAAAACCTTTTTTATTACAATGCAATTGAAATACAAAATCACAAAAAAAAAATGAATATTGTATAAATTAAAAACCCGAAAAGGTACGATATTTACCAAACAGTCGAATTTGAATCGCAAACTATGAAGTGTATATTTATGTTACAAAGCAATGTGACGGTAAAAATTGTGTGTATAGAAATAATTTTAATCTTCGCACCATAAAACAGTACATTTTCACTCCTAAGAATTTGTTTTTTGAATAGTAAATACCAAATGTATTGTTAAACTATAATTTGCAAATTTATTGCTGCAGATGGATACGCTTAGCAAATACAATTCTGAACTAAATCACTAAAAATTTAAATATTACATAGGTAAAAGATCACATAATGCAGTGAGCCTTTCTTTGTCTAAGTACACCTGACATAAAAATCACTAAACAATATGAATATTTTATAACTCAAAGCTCGAAAAAGGTATGATATTTTTCACTAAAATAATTTTCCTAAAATAATATTTGAACCTAAACATGAGTGAAAAATATTTTTAAAACATACAAAATAGCATATGTTAAGTATCTAAACTGCTTTAATAAATTGAATTAAGTGAAGGAGAAGTAAGCAAATAATACTTTTCCGAATATTGATTTAATAATACTTACACGCACAATTTAAATTAAGAGAATCGGGACGAATATGCCAGAAACCGATTCGACATCCTTGATCGTTACCACTATTGCTTTTTGCTTCCGAAGCAACTGACAACGCAGCTGCAGATTTTATCTTATAGAAGCCAAGAATACAGAAAAGCTGGTAGCTAAATAGATAATTTGCAATAAAAAATATATTGCGGTCCTAAATTGAGATAAAAACTATCCTATCATTTAAGTTGGACCAAACTGAAACTGCGTGCAAAATTTGGTTAAAATCGGTTCAGTAGCTGAGAAGTCCATTGGCCACAAATACAGCTACACGTAATTTTTATATTTTAAGATATAAGTATAGTCCTTTATTACAAGTGAAAAAACCACGTGTTTGATTTTGGTTTAGCGCGATCGACTCAGAAATAAAAAAAAAAGCTTTGTCGGTTTGTCAGATCGGTAACAGTCAGAGCGGTAACATTGAAAAACAGCGAACGTTTCAGAATTATTAAGAAGCAAAAATCATAGGTTTTAGCCATATATATTGAATATTTTGTTCCTAAAAAATGAAAAGCAATGAGTTTTAGTACAATTGCTTCATCTGTGGTTTGTATGACCTGACAATAGAAGTTAGTAAAATAAGAAAAATTGACACTGCAGAAATTAAGTTAATTTATTATTATTATTTCTGTACCTCAGAACCAGACTAACGTAAGTCCATTTTCGTCACTTTTCAGTAGAGGGGAAAAACGATGTATTCGACAATCGTTTTTCCACTCTACCGAAAAATAACGAAAATGGACTTACGTTAGTCTGGTTCTGAGGTACCGATTTTATT
This sequence comes from Uloborus plumipes, assembly GCA_038373865.1. NCBI lineage: Eukaryota > Metazoa > Arthropoda > Arachnida > Araneae > Uloboridae > Uloborus > Uloborus plumipes. The sequence continues at coordinate 22,167 of JAXGGA010013763.1, forward strand.
TATTTATTTTTTTGGTGCTTCAATTTCTCATAACTTCGCTAAATAACTAAATATTAGTTAGCATGCTAAATTTGAATTTCTGATCAAGAAATTAAATTTCCTGCAACTAATTAAAGAAAAGCAAGCAGCAGAGTTGTGTGTTGAAAAAGTTGAAGTTGTGTGTTGCTTCAAAACAAAACAAATGTTTTATTAGCTTGGATTTGGCAATCTCATTATTTATTTCATCTAAAAACCTTATCGCTCATTTTTATTTTCAAGAAATGCTTTTTATAATGAAATTAGATTTTTTAGATAATATATATATATTTTAATATAATTATCTTAATTCTGTGTTAAAAAATCAAGGAAATGATATCATTTTCAGAGATGTTAATGAAGACTGAAAGCATAAACTCAGATATGTAACTCATATTAACATCAGATCTGTAACATTCATCAGATCTGTAACGACTTAAAAGTGAGTATAATCTAAGGAGGGGGTAAATAACTTCCTTGACCTCCCCCCTTTTATTTTCTTGCATTTAGACACAATTTAGACTTAGAATCCAATGTTAATTTTTTTCTGCAAAAAATGTTTTTAATCTCCCGTCATACTTTCCAATTTTCTATGCAATATAATAAATTGTAGAAATCTTGCCATGCTGTAAAATTAAAAAAAGAGGAGTCTTTAGAGAATTATAAGCTTTTTTTTAACTTCTTTTTTCATTCGAAGTTTGATTTCATCTTTTAAAATAATTGATTAAACATCAGATAGGTCAAAGCCTCCCATAAATAGCAGATTGATAAATGTTATTTGAAACTGGTAGATGGTTATTTTGAATTTTTCATGTATTTATTACTTCTTAATTTTTGATAACTACACCCTACTTCAGAAGCTTTCCTCTAAGTTTCATCCCAGTAAATTTAGTAATGCCATACTAATATGAATCGGGGGGTAGATAAAAATAGGAAAATTATGAATCAAAGTTGAACTAAATGTTTACAAGGAACATACGCACACAAACACACATACGTCACCTTTTCATATCAAATGAATTTTTACCTTTCGTAAAGACATGTTATGAAATAAAAAAAAACTTAGATCCAATTTTCCTAATTTGAAACAGTTTTCAACAAACGCGTGTGTCAAAAAAAGGATAATGTCCCACTATCTCTCAATGTATATGAGGCTTGTGAAGTTTATTCCAACGTTAGAGATGCACAAATATGCAGGTATACTGCAGACACGTGTTTCGAGGCTACAAGGAGCCTCTTTTTCTTTCCTTTCTTTCCTTTTTAGCCTACTTTCCCGTTAAAAATAAAAGAGACGAAAAAAGCATTAAAATTGGCTTAATGCATCTAAAAAATGTCGCCAAGTCCAAAAAATATCGCCAAGTCCAAAAAATATCGCCAAGCCCAAAAAATATCGCCAAGTAAAAAAAAAGTCAAAAAGAAACAAAAAATGAAATAAATATCGAAAAATTAAAAATTTGAAAGTAGGGTATTGAGATGGGGAATTTGTGTGTCTGTCGGTCGGTCTGTCTGTCTGTCCCCCCCTAATAACTTTTGAATGAACATTCCGATTTGGACAAACTTTTTTTTGTTGAAAGATCTCGGCGAGTACAGCTCATTCCCATATTTGATTTTTTGATTTGAACAATTTTTGGTTCAACTTTGAGCCGTTCAAATAACCGGTCCCGCGATACTAACTTTTTAATGAACAGTCCGATTTGAACAAACTTTTTTTTGTTGGAAAGAACTTTTCAAGGATACTTCATTCCCGTATTTACATTTCCGATTTGAACAATTTTTCGTTCAACATTGAACCGCTCAAGCAAGCTGTCACCCCTAATAACTTTTGAGTAAACAGTCCGAAAAAAAAATGACTAACTGTGCAGACGATTTTTTGTTTATTTATTCATTTGTTTTATTGAATTTATTATTATTATTATTATTTTTGGCAGACGATTTTTTTTTGTAACAAAAATGTTTCATTCACGAGGGCATTTTATTCTTTATTTATATTTAACAACTGGCAACGGATTAAAAGTGAAATTCGAGACATTTTATCAACGGACGAGTTTTTTTTTCTTTTTTTTCTTTATTTTTTTTCTTTCTTTGATAAAATGTGTTTTGATGTACTTTGTACTTTTAATTTTTTTTTTGAAAACAATTGAGGAATTTTTCTACGGAAGAACTGTAACAGTTACATTCTTTAAAAGGTGCGACAAAGCTTTATTTATTCATTTATTTACTTTTTATGTGTCTATTTCATCTGATGAGAGGGGTATATTTTGCTTTTAGAAATCAGCTTCAAGTGCTAAAAAGGTATGTTTGACATAATTTTTAGTCTTAGATAATCAAGAGAATAATGATCAGATGCTAGAATGCCGATGTCGATGTACGGGAAAGTAGGCTCGTTTAGTTCTTGACAGAACTTCTTGTTCTTTTTATTATCCTTTTCTTTCTCATAAGAGAATTGAATATGAGGATCTATAGCATCTAATTGCATTCCCTTTCTTGATGTTCTAGTTTCTCGTACTGAATTTGGCTCTGAAACTACCGTTTATCGCAAACCTTTTGCTGTCTCGTTACCTCCTCATCGACTTTCATCTCACCCTCCTAGTCAAAAATATGCTGCATTTAATACTTTTGTTTACCGTGCAATTAATCTTTGTTCTTCACCGGAACTTCTTAATGCTGAACTCAACTATCTTAAAGCTGTGGCTATTGATAGAAACTATCCTCATACTTTGATTGATTCCATTTTTAAAAAACTTTCTAATAAATCCGAAACGAATATTGTTGAGAAAACTGTCATCAGAAAGAATTTGGTTGTTTTGCCATTCTTTCCCTCTGTGAGTTATCTGGTTGCTAAGATTCTCAAACGTTTCAATTTCCAAGTGGTATTCTCTCCTATGAATAAACTATGTTTCTCTTCTCTTAAAGATCCCATTCATCCTCTTAACAGTTGTGGTATTTATAAAATTAATTGCATTTGCAATTTATCCTATATAGGACAGACGCGACGGGCTTTGAAATTCCGCTTAAAAGAACATCAGAATTATGTGAAAAAGCAGCAATTAAATAAGTCTAGTATTGCGCAACATTGTTGGGACAAGAATCATTCTTTCGATTTTAATTCCTTTCAAATTGTCCAAAAATGCCCCAACCCATCAGATCTTGATTTTTGGGAATCCTTCCACATTTTGAAAAACAGTTCTGACTTAGTTAACGATATAAATGCTATTCCTTATTTTTCTGCTGTTTGGCGTCCATTTGTATAAATTATCTCCCCAAAAACAACAGTGTTGTAAAAAAATCCCCCGCCAAGAAAACCTTAAATACTTAGCCTTAAAAAGTTATGATATCGAGTTTTCCCGCCAAGTTTGTGCCAAACTACAACTAACCTGTATGTATAGTTCTTTTAAATTGTTTTCAGTCCTGCCAGGCGGGAAGTTTTTACTCATTAAGCAACCACCTCACAAGACAAAGCTTCTCGCCTGGCAGGACTGAAAACAATTTAAAAGAACTATACATACAGGTTAGTTGTAGTTTGGCACAAACTTGGCGGGAAAACTCGATATCATAACTTTTTAAGGCTAAGTATTTAAGGTTTTCTTGGCGGGGGATTTTTTTACAACACTGTTGTTTTTGGGGAGATATCACATGTTTTTGCATTAATATTATTTCTTTGCCTGTTTTTTTTTTTTTTTTTTTTTTTTTTTTTTTTTTTTTTTTTTTTCAAAATTTATTTTGCATGTTTTTTTTCCCTTCAACATTTTTCTTGGCGGTCCGACATCTGTGGTTTTCTTGGCAGCATGCATTTGGTGCAAAAGTTCAAGGATCTTCTTCAGTCTAGGATAAATTTGAAATCAATCACAATGTACCACCCGAACCGACGCAAAACAAAGCTAGTTGCTAACAATACTACGATTAAGGGCCGAATTCAAGTGAAACACCATTGCAGTCGCTTCGAGGCGATCGCATATTGCAACCGCTACTGTAAGTCGAATTCAAATGAATTCGTTTCACTTGAATCCAAATTTTGGAATTTGCGATTGCATTGGTGAGTTGCGATCGTCCGTGTTTCACTTGAATTCCTGCCTAAATTAAAAGTTAAAAAAAAAACCCCAACCCTTACTTCCGATCTCATATTAAAATGAACTAAATTGAAGATCCCTTTTAAAAGCCTTATGCAATAAAATCAATTACAAATATTTTATTTGTTAACAAATAGAAACTGGCAACAGATGAAATTATAAATCATTGAGTTTTCTTTCCTCGTGGCCCAACAATGAAAACATAAATGCTCAGTTGTTGAACAGAGCTAGTAGATAGAAATCGGACCAATTTTAAGCATTAATAACTCCGGGGTGCGATGACCCCGGGGGGTAAATTTTGGGAAAATGTCCTCAATGTCTCATCGAGAATATTCATACCAAAAATCAACACTAAAGACCCCCGGGGAGAAAAGATACGGAAAATAAAAACGAGGGGGGAGGGGGTGGGGGGTCGAAAAAACCCCTATGCCGAGCTTTGGGACAAAATAAATGTGGGTGCAAAAGCAGAGCTCAATCCGAGTTACCGTTTAGTCTGGACCCCTGTCAAACAATTTTTAAAAAGTGCGAAAAATAGCGATTTTATAACATATATCACCCCTCCCCCTGAGGGTCCTGGATGTTTTGCTTTAGTATGTGCCGTCAGGGGCCGCTGGAGATTGGGTATACCAAAAATGAACTCTAAGGATCTTTATGGGGCTGAGATACAGAGGGGTGAAAACCCCGGTTTGGTTACTCGCGTAAACAGTCCTAGTCGCTCTTTTACATTTTTATTGGCGACGGAAATTTCTTGGCGGCTTGTATTTGGTTTTCTTGGCGGGGCGGGACGCTCCCGCGTCCCGTGATAATTGTTAGCCTTTTGGCTTTTCGTGTTGCTAATCTTTACATTTCAATTTTTTGCTCACATTTTTTGATTAATTTAAAATTTTATTTCATTTTATTTCATTCTGTCTTCTTTCTGCTGTTTTTCGGTACATATTTTTCCCTATTTGCAAATTTAATGCTAATTTATTCATAAGTGGTTTCATTTTTTGACAATGTTTATGATCTATGGGATCTTTTGGAAATTTATTTCTTAACGGTTTTTTCTTGATGGTTTCATGTAATAAATTTCGGCTCTAAGCATTGTGTTGTTTGTTTTGTTAATATTCAGTTCTTGCTATTTATACTGTCTTTTGTTCGAAAGTGTTGCTTTTATCGGATGACTCTTCATCCTAAAGCTCACACCTCTTGCATTGAAAAAGAGGCTCCTTGTAGCCTCGAAACACGTGTCTGCAGTATACCTGCATATTTGTGCATCTCTAACGTTGGAATAAACTTCACATCTATCGCACAAAGGTATTTATTTTTCTTCGTATATGAGGCTGTTCTGATAAATAAGTTTCCTGAATCATGTTATCACACATTCGTACTAAAAGAGAAAAAAAGAAAAAGAAGAAAGAAAAAAAAAACCGCGAATCATAATTTTACTTAATTGCTGAGATCATGGGCGCCCCGAACTAAAATTTTTGGGAGGGGGAAAATAATCAATTTGTCGAATGAAGTTCCAATTTTACCGAATGATAAAATACAAGCATGCACACACGTCGTACAGGCATAACAATTAGTAAGAAAAAATATTGGGCATTTTTTGAAAAACAATTCTAAAAACTTAAAGGAACAAATCATCTCAATGTTGCAATATTGTCTTCAAATTGCCGAATCGTCAGCAAAATGTGCCGAATACGGAAATTATTGGGAGGTCATGGTGACCTCCCTTGACCTCCCATCGGGGCGCTCCTGGCTGAGTTGTTCTCTGCATACCAGAAGAAGCTCATTCGCCAAATTTTTGCAAACCGCAATCGTCCTGCAAATCCAGGGCCAGTCTTCAAACAAGTTGAAGACGAATCGGCAGTTGAAGAGGCGATGATCGGTATGACGACGCTTCTTCCTAAATTGCTGCTCTTTTGGTTCTTTTTCTTTTAGCTTCAGGCCATGTGCCTTGCGTCACACCAAGTTTGTGGTGTAACATTATAATAGCTAACAAGACGGGGGATAAGCAAACATATTTGTATTAGGTCGGGAAGAATCTTGATAGCCTTTATCGCTGTGCGGGTCAACTTGGCGGTCGCCAAATAAATATCTTTTTTTTTTTTTTTTTGTCTGGACTATTTGTACAGCATACAGATAACACGTCATGTGCAGCGGAAGTTCCTAAACTTCTGAGCATCTCAGCTACCTATTTGTACCCGTTCATTTGCCAAGGAGTAACTGGAAAAGTAATTTCTTTTAAAAAATCAGATGAAAATGATGCGGATTTTTTTAAAATGCTTTCACATAATTGGGACAAAAAAAAAAAAAAAACTTACAACTTTAAAAGCCCGAAAGAGTAGGTTGAAGATACTCTGCTAATATTCTTTTAATTTTGCTGTATATTACATGATTTAGAGCTATAAAACACGAAACAACGGTTTAAGAGTAGAAAATACTATTTAAAAGCCTTGTAGTTGTTTTCGAAATGGCAGAAAGCACGGAATACAAAAAATATTTTGAAAAAAGAGGATCGTTTCAGAGTCATTTCAAATATTGTGGAAAATTGTTTAAAGCTTTTTTTTTTTTTTTTTAATCAATGAATTGCTTTTACTCTCACTTGACCAAGGTTTGTTACTTTGATTTTTGGACCCGGATTCCTGGCCATCCACCCCAAATATGCAAAACACTTTTGCAACTTTTCGAAATATATTCGTCTTTGTTTATTTCGTAACAACTCCAGTAGTTGACAACAAAAGAAGCTTAAACTTTTCGTTGAAATGTTTTTGAAAAAAAAAAAAAAATCCAGCACCCGAATAAAGCAAAACTTGAGACAGGACTAACACTTCGATTAATCAAGATCAACCCATTAATGCCCGACATTTTTTCCCAAAGATATTTTGTATACTATTTACAAATAGTGTTCAAAGGACAGGAAAAATAATGAAAAAAATATCATGTAAAAATATTTTCTTTATTAAAAAAAAAAAAAAAAGAAAAATCATTCATAATAAGGAACGCTATTCATCAGAGGGGACATACTTTTTTTTACCAATTTTTTTTTTCTGCCTACGATATAATATTTAAAAAAAACATTTTATAAGAAGAAATAAAAGCAGCAATTAACATAAACTGGGATTTTGGTAATAATTTTAAAAACTTAGCTTTTTGCTCTTGAGATTGAACGATGTTGTAATGGGTCATTTTCACCATTTGCTTACATTTCAAAATTTTTAAGTAATTTTTTTAACTTGCTATTTTCTTTTAGAATCACTAACAGATGTTTTGTCACATATTTTAGGTATGTGAAAAAGTAATTGGTTGTACACTTTGACGCATAATTAAGTGTTCAAATACTGTCGTAAAACTTTAAGTTGCAAGGAAAGTTATCGTCCGTTAACATACAAAATCAATATGAAATCTCACTTTTAAACTACTATATCATAATTCCTAGAACCAACTTCATTTGAAATTATTCGCATCCCTGAAGCTTAAAAAGATGTTTGTGATCATTAAAGTATTGATCAAAAACTGTATGGTAACGGGCTTGACATTTGGTAACGAAGTTGACCAGTAACAGACTTGACATTTCAACCAAAAATATCAAATTATGGCTAGGTTGTCGAATTCAAAAATTGTACAACAGTATGCATTTTCTTAGAGTTCTATAATAAACAATATTTCGAGATAAAAGTTGAGAAAAAGTAAAAATTAATACTAAAATCTTTGGTAATAGACTCGACAAAGAATAAAAATACGCACCTGGAAGAAGTCTTGTGCGAAACGCCTCAGCAGTATTTCTCGACTCAGGAAAATAAAAATGGTACGAAATAGTTACGTCACTAGTTTGTTAAGTTAACTGAATACGTGTTACCATCTTTTGACTGCAATAAATACCTTTTTTAGCTAAAATAATCGTAGGGTAACGGACTTGACAAGAACTGCCCGGACAAAATGTATTCATACATTTCTTAATGAAAAAAAAAATACTGTTGTCAATATTTATTATGAATATCATATATTAATAGTCAGTATATAAAAAAAATTGTTGTATATACTTTTTATACAATTAAGTATATAAAAAAAATAGTTGAACTTGTGAAAATTGGAAATGGACAAGCGTTTTTGCCTTGATTCTCATTTTTAAAGACTTAAATAAAAATAAATAAATAAATTTCAATAATTTTTTGAGTAGATAGAATTTTTTTGGGCGGTATTGCTTGCAGAAAATAATTGTTCGCATTGAATTTAAAATATAAGTTATGCTTCAAAATCGTCTTTTTAACCTCCGGACAGCAAATGTAAGCACATTTTGAAAATGACCCTAGTCCTTGATACAGAATATAATAAAATGGCTACAGAATACACTTTACAATGGTTATGTGCTGCAATCTGTTAATAATGAATTGAAACAATGCCGAAGTAATAATTGAACACAATTATTTGGTTGAAATGTTCATTTTTGGAAAATTCAGACACCCTTTTTGGACCGTCCTTAAAAAGGGACGCTAGGCATTAATGGGTTAAAATGTTCACCAAACTTTTCATTATCCATTTCGGAAGCGTTTCAGATCCAGATTTTGGTGCGATCAAATGGGCAACCACCGAAAGTGTCTCGGAATTTTACGACAATATTTTTTACGATAATGACTGACGATGTGAAAAAAAAAGGAATAACGTAAGTCACGTAACTCAAAGCCGAAAGCGGGAAACGATACCCAAGATTTTAGCGTAAATCTGTGCGATAAGTTTCTAGTTCTTTCTGTTCATATAAATTGGAATCGTTTCTCATATTATTTCTGACCCAGGTAACGTTGGGTACTTTTTGCTAGCTGCAGGGGCGCACCCAGGGTTTAACTTAAGGGGGGGCTAATTTCAGACAACAAGCACCCCTACCTCTTTTAAGTCCAGAGGCCATTGGATCACATTTTTAAAATCGCGAGAATACTGAACTTTAATAGATTACCAATTCTTTCTTTTTATTTATTTTTTCCAGAATAATAGTGTAAAGCTCTTTTGGTTTGTTTTGATATGGAAAACAGCTTTATTAAAAATCGAAAAAATTGGGGTAAAAATCTCCGGATAAAAATAACTAATAAATTTCATTAAAAAAACTTTTTAAGGTGTCAATTTGAAACACACAGTACCTCTTTGATTGGAAGCTCTCTTGTTTCTGTTAAATTTTATGTGAATTTTTTACTTACCAGCGGGTGACCGAGCTCCGCTCGAGGAAAACAGGTATCGAAGCTAACTCGAAGATTTAAATTTTCAATTGTGATTTATCAAAACAATACATGCCATAAGAAAATTTGTGAAACCATTGGTGAAAAGATAACCGGTTAAAGTGCACCATTGTAAACTATTCTAAACAAAGTTTGAATTTGGAAAGGGAACTATTCTATACAAAGATTAAGTTTGAAAAGTCATAGGAAATAAATTGTAATTGATAATAAAAAAGACTATACAATTAAAGAAATGGTACAAAGTGAGCAGTGTAAAAATTGAAGTCAATATTTTTGACAAATTTATTTAGAAAAACCAATCTTCGTGATTCCTCGTGGCCAAAAACCCCAGACCCCCAAGTTTACCGCAGTTAATTAATTCTGGGGCGATTTTCGACTTGGCAACCATTCCTCGTATTACCCCTCACGTGTACCAGGGGACCGAGCCCGCTCGGTTAAAAAAAAGAGGTTTGTAAACTCGTGTTTTTTTCTAAAATGCGAAGTACTTATTTAGATAAACTTGAAAAGCATTTTTGAGCCTTTGGTTGCAATTACGCATTCAAAACAGCCGTAATTTATTTTAAAAAACATAACCCTATTTAATCCATGCTCACCGTAAAATCACACCTAATTTCATTTCATTTGGCGCCGAAGGCGCGGGAGAATTTGATGCGAATGGATGCAGAGTCTCTGTTCTCCAGTACGCATTTGGTTCCAGTTGGTTTTGACTTTCACTTCATTTCACACTCCAGGTCCCCCCCCCCCCGTACATACCACAACTAGCTTTTTAACCGGAATGGGGCCCTGAAGAGCGCTCTGTTCATTTTAAACCAGGCCCAAGGTTCGAGTAAACCCTTGGCCCAGCACACACCAGAGGTTTCGTTTCACTTGGAGGATTTTGTGACCACGAACATTTTTAACGTCCCCCAGCAACCATTAATGAAGACAGTGGATCTTTGATCAGTGGCTAAATGATCAACCCGAGACCCTCCGGTTACGAGTTCGACGACTAACCGATTGGACTACCGCGGCCTCAGCCCCCTATATAGACGAGCCGACACATCAAGATTACCACTTAGGATCCAGCGCGTGTGTGAGGATTGTCTTTTCTGGCCAGTTATCGCTTTTTGGTAACTTTTTACGTAAATTAACAAAGCTTGGCAATGTCCCGAAACTTTGCTCTGGTAACCCTAATTCCTCAACAATGAAAAATGAAGGTGAAAGTTAATAAGTTGGATCCAAAGTGGTGAACTTTAAGCTTGATGCGTCGGCCTGTCCATATAGCGGCTCTACCGCTGCCCATACCCAATTCTAACTTTATTTTGATCGATCTCTTTTAAATTTCAAAAACAATAACAATTCTAACATGTTGCCAAAAATTATTTGCCAAATACCATAAAAACATAGATTTACGCTGATGTCATTAAATATGAAATCCATTGTTAAAACATGATTGCTATGAAACAGTAACAATAAGAGTAATCATAAAGAAAATGGCGTAGTAAGAAATCTTCTCAAACTTTTAATGAATCCTATCTGTAACTCCGAACTGTTCGACCGTAGCGTTTCAAAACCGGCGCCAATCGATTCCTCGAGGCCAAAAACCCTAGACCCCCAAGTTTACCGGAGTTTATTAATTCTGGGGCGATTTTCGACTTGGCAACCATCTCTCGTATTATAGTATAGGATTAATCAAATTGTATTTATGTAAAAAAATAAATGGTTAATACTATGACGCTCTTCCAACCTTACTGAAGACGAGTAGGCGATTAATGCGCTAATAATACTTCTCTCATTACTTAAAATGTTAGACCACTAAATATATCAGGTTTATAAATCAGAAGAATAGCGTTATGAAACGAATCAAGACCAGACATAAATTGGAATATTCAAAAAATGTACTGATAGGGGGTTCAGGGGTTCTCCCCGGGAAATTTTTAGAAAAGTAATCCCCAAAACACAACAGTTAGGGCCCTGCTCCACATTGACGTAAAACAGAAAAATAAAGCAGAAACGAAAAATGAATTACATAGTGTTCCTATGGAAAGTACCCGGATTTTCGGTTTCGGTCGCGTTTTACGCTGATGTGGGGCAGGGCCCTTAGACAACTTTTGGTTATGTTAGGGAGAGTCGCGACTTGCCGGCCCTCATCTAATCTTTTTCAGAATTTGCGGCCATAAAAACTTTATTGCAGGCCATTTTTGCAATTGTTAGGGAGTGAGGTTTAGGCATGTTTCTATATTAAGCTTCGAAAAACGCAGTTTAAGACAACCTTGGTTAAGCCTTAGAAGAGCACGAGTCGGGGGCTCGCTCTCCCGTTGTAAATTTTCGAAATTGATGTTCAAAAAATACTCTTTGAAGATGTTAGGGGAAAGAATGGTTGTTTTTGAACCTTTCACTAGCAATTTTTTGATGTTGAAATTACAAAAACAAAATGTATAACTATCTGAGATAATCTTAGGAAGACGGGTTTGGTCGCTCTCAACCGGCATTTTTCAAAATTGATGTCTAAACAACGCAATAGCATCTTTGATGATGTTAGAGAAAAGTATAATGTTCAGTTTTCTCCTCTGAATGTTTTTCGTCAAAATTAAAGATATCAAAACTCAATTTTAAACGATTTTCGTGACCTTTCGTACAACATTTTTTGAAATTAAAGTTTTAAAAATGCTCATGTTCCAAACTCATGTTCCAAAAACCAAATATTAGACGATCTTCAATGAGGAGA
>JAXGGA010013764.1:0-34155 GCA_038373865.1 Uloborus plumipes
AAAAAAACCAACTTGAAGTGAACCCGAAAATGTAACAGTATCTTTCTGAATGTAAGAGAATCGTATTAAAAATGGATTGAAATAAGTTCAACCTCTCAGTCAAGCAAGAAATAATTTTCTTAAATCTGAATTTCTCATTCATCTTCTCCATTAAGGCAGACACATCGCTCATTTTTTAGACAGACTTGAAAGCTGTGGCTATTACTTTTCCATATTTCTAGGCAAAAGAATGTCTCCATGCATGCGTGACCGTCCATTCCTCCTCAATCCTTTCACATCCATGGCAGCAGGTGCTCCGATCGTCTTATGACGTCACAAGAGTACCAGGCACACCCTCTTTATTTTATCTGGACTGGGTCCGCGAGACCTCACTCTTCCCTAATTGAATTCCGAGTGCAATAAAGATATAGCAGGGACGAAATAGAAAGAGCCTTATATTGATGGAACTCCAGCTAGTCAATATTCGTTTTGGTTTTATCTGTCTTTTTATGAAGAACATGCTAAGAAATACATTTAAGATTTTCCCTAGTTCTGTTGCCAGCAATATTATACACGTGTTGCTTGATGATAAAATTGTTGCATAATTAGCTTAGTAAAACTTTTCTGGAAAAAAAATAAAAGAAAAAGGAAAGTGAGGAGGATGATTTGTCAGGTCTGATTTTCCGCAGCAATGAAAGGGTTCTGTTTTCCATTTTTCAGAAATCTATACCTATAAAAATGAATGTTGGTAAATGTGTATATGTGTGTGTGTTCCCAAAGAACTCAGAAACTACCCTTGAGATTTGGCTGAAATTTTCACCGTTTTTTTCTTTTGGTACTGGGAAGGTTTAGAGACCAGTTTTAACAAAATCTGATGGGTAGTTATTTTTTTTACTTCAATTTTAGACCTGATTCTGTCTTTGTAATTTCAATTTAAAACTCCATTTTCGAAGGCTTTCATCAATCCAATCGAGTATTTAGTGTATCAAGTCAACTCTCTGGCAGATAGTTGGAAATGCTAATATCATTTCCACATTTCGTATTAAACGTTCAAGGCTCAAATCGATTCAAAAAGCTGTTTTTTCAGCTTTTCTGCGTGTGGGGAAAGTTTAAGTTAGAAATCAATCGGGACTTCTTTAGGCACGTGTCGTTTGACATAATTTTTATTTTCAAGTTAGGCCGTGCAAAGCCGGGCCACGCAGCTAGTATTTTATATTTTTAATGACTTGTATAAGGTGCACTTGTTGGACTTATAAGTGCACCCACAACCCTCTTATTAAAATACAAACAAGAAGTTCTGTCAAGAACTAAACGAGCCTACTTTCCCGTACATCGACATCGGCATTCTCGCATCTGATCATTATTCTCTTTATTATCTGAGACTGAAAATTATGTCAAACGTACCTTTTTAGCACCTAGAGATGATTTCGAAAAGCAAATATACCCCTTTCATCAGATGAAATAGACACGTAAAAAGCAATTAACGAATAAATAAAGTTTTGTCGCACCTTTTAAAGAGTGTAACTGTTACAGTTCCTCCGTAGAAAAATCCTCCATCGTTTTCAAAAAATAATAATAATAATTAAAATAAATAAATAAAAGTACAAAGAGCATCAAAACACATTTTATCAAAGAAAGAAAAAAAAAGAAAAAAAAAACTCGTCCGTTAATAAAATGTCTCGAATTTCACTTTTAATCTGTTGCCAGTTGTTAAATATAAATAAAGAATAAAATGTTCTCGTGAATGAAAATTTTTTGTTACAAAAAAAACATCGTCTGCCAAAAAATAATAATAATAATAAATAAAATAAAACAAATGAATAAATAAACAAAAAATCGTCTGCACAGTCAGTAATTTTTTTTCTGAGCCTGCATTTCCGCCATGTTTGCGGAGTCGGAATCAGAGTCCTCACAGAAGATTACTCAGAAAAGTACGTTACAAACATTATTTATCAAAACCATTTTCTTACAAAGTTAGTTTGAAGGAAATCCGACTTTAAGTTCAGGATCAACATTCAACTTAAATTCCCCGTAGACACTTAATGTTAATGTTTTTTTCTGAGCGGTTCAATATTGAACGAAAAATGGTTCAAATCAAAAAGCGAAATATGGGAATGTATGGGAAAGCCTCTCCGAGATCTTTCAAACAAAAAAAAGTTTATTCCATTCGGACGGTTCACTCAAAAGTTATTAGGGGTGACAGCTTAATTGAGCGGTTCAATGTTGAACGAAAAATTGTTCAAATCGAAAATGTATATACGGGAATGAAGTATCCTTAAAAAGATCTTTAAAACAAAAAAAAGTTTGTTCAAATCGGATTGTTCACCCAAAAGTTAGCATCGCGGGACCGGTTTTTTGAACGGTTCAAAGTTGAACCGAAAATTGTCCAAATCGAAAAATCAAATATGGGAATGAGCTGCACTCGCTGAGATCTTTCGAACAAAAAAAAAAATTTATTCCATTCGGACTGTTCACTCAAAATTTATTAGGTGGAGAAAGGTTGCTTAAACGGTTCAATGTTGAACCAAAAGTGTTCAAATTGAAATTTTAAATACGGTAATAAAGTATCCTTGCCGAGATGCTTCAAACAAAAAAAAGTTTGTTTAAATCGGACTGTTCATTCAAAAGTTATTAGGGGTGACAGCTTGATTGAGCGGTTCAATGTTGAACGAAAAATTGTTCAAATCGGAAATGTAAATACGGGAATGAAGTACCCTTGAAAAGTTCTTTCCAACAAAAAAAAGTTGGTTCAAATCGGACTGTTCATTAAAAAGTTAGTATCGCGGGACCGGTTTTTTGAACGGCTCAAAGTTGAACCAAAAATTGTTCAAATCAAAAAATCAAATATGGGAATGAGCTGTACTCGCCGAGATCTTTCCAACAAAAAAAAGTTTGTCCAAATCGGAATGTTCATTCAAAAGTTATTAGGGGGGACAGACAGACCGACCGACCGACCGACGCACAAATTCCCCATCTCAATACCCCACTTTCAAATTTTTAATTTTTCGATATTCATTTTACCTTTTTATTTTTTTAACTTGGCGATATTTTTTTAACTTGGCGATATTTTTTGGACTTGGCGATATTTTTTAGATGCATTAAGCTACTTTTAATACTTTTTCGTCTTTTTTATTTTTAACGGGAAAGTAGGCTAAAAAGAAAAAATATCTCGTGTAACTCATAGTGCTATTTCCTGGCTTGTGCGCCTTCAAACCTCGTGCGCCCCCAAGCCGTGGAAGCTGCGGGAACGCCATGTACGCCCCTGGACCTTCTTACAAACTTTTTTGATTTTTAATTATGTTCTGAAGTTAAAAAAAAATCTTATTCTTTGAATTTTTTAAATATAATTTCTGTGTTTTTGGAAGGTGGTCTAACTTCAGGCGACAGACAATATTGTTGAGTTTCAAAAATTATTCTCCGACGGGGGAAGAACTTTTTCATTTTCAAGAATTACTTTAGGGCTTAGAAAGCTTCTTAAGCATAAAAATAGTAACGTAAATTTTGCTAGCTACGTACTTAAATGCATTAGAAAACCGGATGGAACTACTAAACATAACTTGTTTCCATTGGCTCTTTACTTAGGTGAAATCTGAAATAACTCATACTGTGTGTCAGTAACATTGAGTAATTACACACGCAAAAAATCTCAACTAATGTATCACAAATTCAAAGCAAAAAATAACCTATTTGAACTAATTTCAATGCACCGAGTTGTCTATCCTCTACTCCTCTCTGCCATAAATATTTAAAAATTTTCATTATTCTTATTCAACATTTCATTTTAATTTAAACAAAATGCAAGATAACAGGGAAGAAATGGCAAAGTTTGTAAATCTCCATTACGTTCTTTTTTTTTTCTTCAAATTATTTCATTACCCAATAGAAGAGCCGTTTCCGCACTCCACAAGAAATAGTCTGAAAATAAATAAATATTCTCAACAAATCTTTGGGCTTTTCCCTCAAAAGTTTTCCCGAAAGGTATGACAATTTAGGTAACCTTTTCCTCAATTGCCCTTAGGGAGTTTCATCTCAATTTGTTACACAAGTCAAATTACTGCTAAGAAAGTGGTAATTCCTCGAAAAATAAAAAAATTCATAGTTATTAACTTTGTTTATTCAATTATCCGAACCTCTGGGGGTTGGGGGGGGGGGAGGGTCCGAAACTCAGAGGGTATCTTGGGGGAAAAAAAAATCTTAGTTAACTTTATTCTTGTAGAGCAAAAATTTCGTTGCAAGAAACACATTTAACTGATTTTTCGAAAAAGCACGAATTTAAATTTTGTTTTTTCTCAGCATTTCTTACCCAAGAGTGCGGTGTACTTCAATTAATAAATTATTTTCTTAGGTGATCAATAAATTATTTTCCCTTGGCGTTGTCGTAAGTACCACTTCTTGATAGATTTTACATGCTTGAGAACCTCAAATACAAATTTTTTGTGCTTTACCTATCGTCACTGTTTGTACATATCACGTTTTATGTCAACTGCAATTATTTTTAAGCAAAAGACATTTTTAATCTAATTTACCCCTTATTTTATGCTTTTTTTGGATTATCAACTATTTTCGTTATTCGCGATACCCGTGCCACCCAATTCCGTGGATAATCGGGAGTATACTGTATAATAGGGTGGGCCGAAAAAACACTTTTTTTTATTTCGAATTTGTAATAGCGCGGGAAAGTTGCGAATTATGAAGACAAAAATAAGGAAAAAAAAATTATCGAAATCGGTTGATATCTTCCGATCGCGCATAAGGCCTAAAATTTGACAAAAAATGAAAAAACTTGATTTTCGCGATTTTTTTTTTAAATTTTTGAATTGGATGTTTTCGAAATGTAATACAGCGGAAAAGTAGCTAATTGGGAAGACAAAAAGAAGGAAAAAAAATTATCGAAATCCATTGATATCTTCCGATCGCTTGACAAAAATCCGAAAATTTGACAAAATATGAAAAAAAACTTCATTTTTGCGATTTTTTTTGAAAAATTTTTGAATGAAATGTTTTCATAATTTTTTCGCGCGGAAAAGTTTATAATTATGAAGACAAAAAGAGGGATAAAAAGGAGGAAAAAAAATATAGAAATCGATTAATATCTTCCGGTCGTGCCTAGGGCCTAAACTTTGACAAAATATGAAAAAACATCATTTTTGCGATTTTTTATTTAATTTTTTGAATTAGATGTTTTCGTAATGCAATAGCTTATAACGTTTGCTAATATAGCTTTGAAACATTGTGCTTTGATTTTGTTTTGGTCAGTTAATATCTTCCGGTTGCACATTAACCCCAAAATTACCCAAAATAATAATTTAAAAAAGTTACACTTTTACGCGTTTTTGGTTTTGATGAATAATTTTTTGTGAAACAACAGTAGTATGTTTTGAGACGGACTGACAAGTGGTAGTGACTGTGGTAGTTGATGGAAAAACAAACTACCACAGGTTCAGTCGATATTATTCAGTTGCGAAAAGCCTTAGAAACTCTCATGCGTAGACGTCCGGCAGCAATCCAGGCAACGTCGCTTGCCTGGCAACGGCTCTCTTCCACTCCATCGCCGGCTTCCTAGGACTACGTCAGCTGTCTGCCTATATTGTTTTTTCAGTCTACGTTTCTATGTAGTAATCGCAATGTACTATTATTTAGTTCAATCTAGCTGTTTTCATTTTGAAATTCTTACAGTCTTCTGTAATGATGTAGTTTTCTGCTATGTGTGAACTCGGTGATTTAACGAAAAAGTTATACAATGGACGAGCCAAATAACAAGACAAATACTCTAATAACAAGACAAATATTTGGCTGCCCAACTTTTGGTACTCCAAAAGAACTGCCATCAAACAAGCCGTCCATTGGCAAGGACATCATTAGGTGCCGTACTCAAGGAAGGTTAAATTTGGCACTAGAAATTAGTAATGGTGTCTTCGCCAGTAGGCAAATTAGGTTGATGGCAGTTCTTTGGAGTGCCAAAAGTGGGGCAGCCAAATATTTGTCTTGTTATTACATAACTTTTTGTTAAATCACAGAGTCCACACACAGCAGGAAACTACATCATTACAGAAGACTACAAGATTTTCAAAATCAAAACAGCTAGATTGAACTAAATAATAGTACACTGCGATTACTACATAGAAGCGCACAGAGGCGGGTCTAACGGTACGCGGACTAAGCGGCCGCGTGGGGCCCCGTCGACCCGTGATGCGCCATGGGGCCTCGAAATTCTCCTAGAATCTAAAATTCGAATGCACTGGTTTTAGATATAATTGCAACCTGTAGCAAAACGAACGAGTTTTTTTGCAGCCGGGGACTAATATATACCAATAGGCTAATAAGGTCCAACCTAGGGGTCCCGCTCTGGGGACCCCAAATTTGATTCATAAATATTTTAAAAGACGATGACCTACGCTCGACTGGAATTTATATCAATAGGCCTATGTGGACCGGCTTAGGAGCACCCAATTTCGTTTACCGTTGTTTTAAATCACGATATTATGCTATAGGGCCCCAAAGTTCGACTGGGTTCTAAAGCTCCAATACGATGGCTATAGCTTTTACCAACCAACTATGTCAAATGCATCAGGTGAAAGATCGTTTTCTGTTTTAAAAAGAGTAAAAAATTATTTACGTAGTAAAATGGGAGAAGAGAGGCTTTCAAACTTAGCCATACTGTATATTGAACAGGAACTGTTGAACCGCATCGACACGGAAAACATAATTAATGATTTTGCTGCAATTAAATCTAGAAGAAAATTTATATGAGGTATGTAAATAAAACAGATTAGAAAACTATTGGGTTTTTTCTCGGGGGGGTGTGCTCCCCTCTTTTTTAGAGTGAGGTGGAGGGGGGCCCCCAAAACTTTTACCGCTTGGGGCCCCCACTTCACTTGATCCGCCTCTGGAAGCGCAAACTGAAAAAACAATATAGGCACACAGCTGACATGGTCCTAGGAAGGCGGCGATGGAGTGGAAAAGAGCCGTAGCCAGGCGAGCGACGTTGCCTGGATTGCTGCCCGACGTCTGCGCATGAGAGTTTCTAAGGCTTTTCGCAACTGGATAACATCGACTGAACCTGTGGTAGTTTATTTTTCTATATTATTGTCAGTCTGTCTCAAATACTACGGTTGTTTCACAAAAATTATTCATCAAAAACCAAAAACGCGTAAAAATGTAACTTTTAATTATTATTTTGGGTAATTTTGGGGTTAATGTGCAACCGGAAGATATTAACTGACCAAAACAAAATCAAAGCACAATGGTTTAAGGCTATATTAGTAAACGTTACAAACTATTGCATTACGAAAACATCTAATTCAAAAAATTAAACACAAAATCGCAAAAATGATGTTTTTTCATATTTTGTCAAAGTTTAGGCCCAGGCACGACCGGAAGATATTAATCGATTTCGATAATTTTTTTTCCTCCTTTTTATCCCTATTTTTGTCTTCATAATTATAAACTTTTCCGTGCGAAAAAATTATGAAAACATTTCATTCAAAAATTTTTTTACAAAAAATCGCAAAAATGAAGTTTTTTTCATATTTTGTCAAATTTTAGGCCTTATGCGCGATCGGAAGATATCAATGGATTTCGAATTTTTTTTCCTTCTTTTTTGTTCTTACAATTAGCTATTTTTCCGCACTATTACATTTCGAAAACATCAAATTCAAAAATTTAAAAAAAAAATTGCAAAAATGAAGTTTTTTCATTTTTTGTCAAACTTTAGGGCTTATGCGCGATCGGAAGATATCAACCGATTTCGATAAATTTTTTTCCCTTCTTTTTGTCTTCATAATTCGCAACTTTTCCGCGGTATTACAAATTCGAAATAAAAAAAAGTGTTTTTTCGGCCCACCCTAGTGTACAGGTCCTCCCTGTAAATTGCTACGCAATAAATTTTTTGGGTTTCTCACTCCTTCTTGGAAATATTTTAGCTTAAAGATAAGCCGTAAGGCAAAAAATGCGTTTTTGGCCATCTTGGCAGCCATTTTTCTCATAAACGGGGAGCAGTAGAAACTTTAATTTTTTTTTTTAAACAAGCCACTGATATGTTAGCTATTCACAGGAAAAGAGTTTACTTTTGGTTATTTCTCCCATTAAGAGATATCCTGCTGACAGTATATGCATGTTTTTCGCGACGACCATATGCTTTTGTTCCCCCTCTCATGGACTTAAAATTAATTAAACCAAAAAATAATGATATATTTATTATTAGCTGTATTATCTACCCAATATGTCATGAAATTTAATTTATTAAATCATTGAACAATAAAATTAGATAATTGATGAAAACAAGAAAAAGTATTTCTCTGATGCCTGAGCATTATGCATTCATAATTATAAAGCACTAAATACTTTCTTGAGAAATTAATTAACATAAATGAGCTCTAAATAGTTATATTATAAGCAATACCCAATCTTGTGATTGGGATACTCCTGTTTTTAATTGAAGAATTTCTTGAATATCACATGAATATCAGGAAAATAAATGAGGTCTTTTCGTTTGATGTAGGATATTTTATGACAAATTTCATTTGATGGGCTACTAACTGAGCATGGTGATAAAGAGCTATTAATTTCAGCATCGAATTCCATTTTACCTTATTAACAGTTAAATATTTATAAAATAATTAAATAAATAATTTAATATAAAGCCATGCTTGAAGAATTAAAATTAGTGCAACTAATTTATTCCCATACTGATCTTTACAAAACTGACATGTGTTGAGCACTGATAAGAACTGACAAGAATAAGTTTACTCACTAAAATACTAATTCACAGATACTATAAAGCGTACATTCTATTTTCTATAAAATAATACTGCAACAAAGAACAAGGGTATAAAGGGGTAGGTACTAAAGAATTTCTTGAAAAATCAATTAAAATAAAGGAGCTTCGAATATTTATCTCATAGGCAATACCCAATCTTGTGATTGGATGTTCCTGATTGATGGCTATAAACAGGAGGATACCCTTGTTCTATACGCCGTCAAAAATAAAACACGCAAGCCTTACCTTAAATTAATTTTAAAAAAAATCATCAATACGTAAAATAACCTACACACTCTACTATTTATTGCTAATCTTGAAAAATTTGCTATATTAAAAAATGAAAGTATTTATCAAAACACAAAACATTTCGCTAAAACTTTATCACAACATTAGCTAGTTTTATTCTCGCCAAACGATCTATAAGTCATCCAAATGTCAAATCTTTTATTTAAAGCTCAATTAAAACTAGCTGTCGTGGCCGTCACGAAACTTTCTTCTATATCTATCTTATGAATTCCGGTTACAAAATAAAATACGTACTCGCCCGAGTAATTGGAGACAGCTCCAATTTCCCAATTATCGTAATAACCCTGCAAATGCAGAATCAATGAGCGAAATTGGAAATCATTGCAAAAGCCTTGTTTAGATAAATTGCAAACATTTTATTTGTTAGTAAAAAGAAATTGGCAACAGTTAAAAATTTCAAATCATTGAAAGTTTTCAGCTGTTTTGATAATTAAATAGCGTGAAAGCGATTTTTTAATGAATTAATTTTTCGCATTGTTGACTAAGCGCAAAAATCACCCCACCCTCCCCCTGGGGCGATTGGCGCCAAAATTTAATCGATGCTTGCTTCCATATTGGGTT
The DNA here is from genome assembly GCA_038373865.1 of Uloborus plumipes. Lineage (NCBI taxonomy): Eukaryota > Metazoa > Arthropoda > Arachnida > Araneae > Uloboridae > Uloborus > Uloborus plumipes. The sequence continues at coordinate 9,608 of JAXGGA010013764.1, forward strand.
AGTGTTATTCCAAATTTCATTCAAATCGCAGCAATATTTCCCGAGATACAGTAGGTGCAATGACAAAATAAGCACTTTTGATTGCTCCACCCCCCTTTGAGATATTGACACACAAATTGAATCAGCACCTGTACTCAATAGGGTCTACCTATGGACCAATTTTCGTTTGATTCCGCCGGTTACTTCCTGAGATATAGCAGTCACCCCCGCGCAGAACACGTGCGATTGCTCCACCCCCCTTGGAGATATTGACAAACAAATTGAATCAGCACCTGTACTCAGTAGGGTCTACCTATGGACCAATTTTCGTTTGATTCCGCCGGTTACTTCCTGAGATATAGCAATCACCCCGCGCAGAACACGTGCGATTGCTCCACCCCCCTTGGAGATATTGACAAACAAATTGAATCAGCACCTGTACTCAGTAGGGTCTACCTATGGACCAATTTTCGTTTGATTCCGCCGGTTACTTCCTGAGATATAGCACTCACTCCCGCGCAGAACACGTGCGATTGCTCCACCCCCCTTGGAGGAATTCGCTAAACAAAGTCAGGTGCACCAGTTCACATGGTGGTACATATGTGCAAAAATTTTTGTTCGATTTCATGCAGTAGTTTTTGCTCTAGCGCGGCCACAAAAACTGGTCACACACATACAGACTCACACACAGACACACACACACACAGACAGACATTTTCCAAAAATGGTCGAAATGGACTCAGCGCACCTCAAAACGTGCAAATCCGTCAAAATTCGACATTCGAAAATTTTCACGAAACCAATACTTTCTTCTATATATTAGATATAGAAGAAAGTAATAAGTAAATACACGAGCGGAATTAAACATATACAGTCGAACCCGCTTAATGGAATATCGGTTAATGGAATATCCCGCTTAATGTAATACATTTTCAATGTCCCGAACCGTAGTAAATCATTTCTGTGTTAAATTTCCCGGTTAAAGGAATATCATGTTAGGAAGCAATCCCGGTTAAAAGAATAATTTTTAGCCACGCTGATGTCGATCTCCTTCCATTTCCAACCCTTTTTCCGGATTTTTCCTCCAGTAAAGAGCAATAATGATTGTGAAGTTTATGGACTGCTTCCAAATAATGTTTTGTCACTTCGTTGAAAGGGTGCAGGGGCGAGAAAAGCGATTCCTGGAATTTGAAAGGAATGTTTCCCTAGTGTTGTATACTGTTTGTCGCCCCCACTGTGTATCGTTCCTTCTGCTTCAGAGAATGAACAATAAGTTTCGAATAAGCTTTACCTCTAGGGTCCCAAAGGAGAGATAAGTGAATAAAGGAGTAATGGGCAAACCAACAGGTGTAAAGGACCGGGGAAGAAGACGAGGCTGTGACGAATCTATTCCGAGAAGCGCAACGATAAGTCTACTTTGATGTTCTGAAATCATTTTCCAATTTTGCTTCGGCTGTGCATGTGCTTGTCTCTTCATAATGTCTTCTAACCGAAAAGATCTTACTTCGAAAGAAAAAGTGAATTTTATTGAATATTAAAATGCTAATGTAAATGTACGCAATTACAACTTGAAAAAAAGTTCGAGACATCGCAATCTCAAGTTTCGAAATTGTTGAAAAATAAAGAAAAAATTCTAAACGACTGGAAATTAAACAAAAACCTTAATCAAAAAAGAAAATACACAGGTAAAGAATCAGAAGTTGAAGATGCTGCTCTCCTTCGCTGGTTTGCTGAGAAACGGGCTTGTAACGTTCCTGGTCATTTAATAAGGTCATTTTTAATTGAATTTCTGAATTTTAATATGTTTAAAGTATTATTAATTAATACATTTAAATTACCATTAATTAATCTGTCGAAAGTTAATCGTTATATACTTGTTGATGAATATACTTGTGGTTAAGGCAAATTTAAATGCTTTCTTGGTTTAAATGCAAGTTGGAACGTCGTGTGGATGGAATCCCGGATAATGGAATATCCCGCTTATTAGAATAATTTTCCGTGACAAATTGGCTATTCCATTAAGCGGGCTCGACTGTATTTCCAATCTCGCCAAGCAATCAATAACTCAGCAAAGCATGTCATAAATTGTAAGTTCCATTACAATGTAAAGCAGCCGAAGCACCATTATTTATTTCGGATCTTGCCAAGAAACTGTATTCCCGTAATTCCGCCGAGTTTTGAATGAAATAATAAAAATCTCGCAAAGGACAGGAATTGTTGACATGATTACATATTACGAAATAGTGGACTTTAAAGGCCTCAACTGAAAGATTATTTTGAGCATTTCGCTAGTTGCCCCCCATTTTGCTTTTTTCACTTGTTTTTTTTGACATTAAGTAATGGGTATTTTCTCACTTCTCTTTTGAATATAAACAAATTGCACTTTCGTTCATGCAGTATAGCAATGGCGGCCGAGAAGGCTAGAAATGTTTACATCTCACGATGAATTTCTATTGGCTGTTGGATAAATTAAAAATTCAAAATTTTTCTGTCCTCTATTACGCCGTGATTACGCAGCGTAAAAAGGAAAGTACCCGGATTTTCAGTTTCTGCCTTCAGTTTCGGTCGCGTTTTACGCTGATGTGGAGCAGGGCCCTAACCGTTACCATCGAAACTCCAAGCCTTCTGTCTGATTTCTGACGTCACTCACTTGAGGCCAGCGGATTATATTGGCGCTCGTTATTGGCTCGCTTTTACTAAACTTTTCTCGGTTGGAAAATTGTTGATTATATTTTAGCTTTTTTTTTTCTAATAAGTAAGGTTTTATTCATGCTTGATTTTTCTTTACAAAAGCGCAATTTGTAGTAAACGTTTAATATCAGTTTGTTTGCTCCTTCATTATTTTTTTAGTTGAGATCAAATGTAGGTTGTCGGCCCTTAAGTATTGTTCTAAATTTAAAGGTACAATGAAGAGTTTCGACAATGTTGGTTGTTGGCGCAGCTAAAAATTTGGCTCAATTTCTTGACTCGCAAACTTTTTTTTTTACAAACCAATCGTTCAAAAACCATCTATATACATAAAAGACTACTTCTGAAACCGTATGTCCGGGGTAATCTTCCAAACTACTGGACCGATTTTAACCATTTTTGCACCGTTAGATAGCTACAGTAACAGAGAGCAGGATAAGCTATAATTTATTTCTAAAAAGCTTAGTTTAAAAAAGTTATTATGGAAAATAGTAAATTTCATTTAATTTCCCCATTAAATAATTAAATTTTCAGTGCATTGTTGCAAAAATTTGGTTGCCATGCAACAACAATATTAATAGTAATCATGGTGAAAATGTGAACCAAGGCTTCACTGGAGTAAGTATGAAATTTATTGTTTTCTTAGGATTTTTAGATTCATCTGTGCCAATAATCGCTAACGGGGTAAATAAAAAGATAATTGATTTTGGCAACAGTTAGAGAACAGAAACAAAAAAAATTTAAGTTAGGTACGTAAGATGTTTTCACCAATGTAGTCACAAGGATATAAACTAATGATGGGACTTATTTTACGTGTAATGTTTGGAAATACTTGATTCCAGTGCGATTGATATTGTAAATATATATTTATTTTAATTTACAGGGTGCGGCAGAGAAACTTGCTGATTTTAATCGGATGCTAATTAGCAAGGAATAGTCAGAAAGGATTGGAAAGAGTCTCATTTTAAAGAGAGGGTCCTGAAGTTTTGTTATCTCATAGTTTAGTTGTCGCCATGCGTTGGACGAAGGAACAACGAGCGTTCGCCGCCGAATCTTACTTTTCAAATAATCTTTCGGTGGTCGCCACTCAACGTGCCTTCCGAACTCGGTTCAAAATTCAGCCCGTTGTTCCCATTCTTGGCTGGGAATCGACTGTTTTGTGGGTGAAAACATTCAGGGAAAGTGGGGGTGTGGCAAAAAGAGGCCCAGGAGGTCAACGGATTCCCAGAACCCTAGAAAACGTCGAAAAAGTCAGAGAGTCGTTTTTGCGCTCTCCCAGGCTTTCGGCGCGTAAACACGCTGCTGCTTTGGGGATTTTTGATTGGACACTGAGACGAATTCTTCACAACGAACTTCAGTTTCATCCCTACAAACTTGCTGTGGTTCACCAGTTGAGTGATCACGTCTCTTTGAAAGGTGACGTACCGTGGCCAGCCCGCTCCCCCAATTTCACACGCTTGACTATTTTTTATGGGGGTATCTCAAATCGATAGTTTACAGCGACAAGCCCCGGACACTGCAACGTCTGAAAAACAACATCCGGCTTACTCTCACCAACATCCCAGTCGATATATGCTCGAAAGAGTGCAACAAAACTTCAAATATAGGGTAGATAAGTGCTTCATTAACAGGGGTCGCCATTCTTTCCGATGTAGTTTTTAAATCTAACTAATATAAAAATTCAGAATGGGTACCATATCTTATAAAAAGTAGTAAACTGATACATGACGTTCTTTTCCCTTAGTTGACTTTTCAAGTCTGCAAGTTTCTCCTCCGCACCCTGTACCAAGCTCATTTCCGATTTACCTAAACATTATTTGTAGCTTGCATTTGTATTTACGGTGTGTAATACAGTTTTTTAGTTTGTCCAGACAGAAAAAATTACCATTGTTTACAGAAGTAGCCATTTGTGTATATAGATATGCACTTTAATGTTGAAAAATTTATGAACGAGTGTCACTAAAACACCATACCCGGCAGAAACCCGGGCAGGGCCGGGTACCCGGCTAGTTTAGAACTATAAAATGTCAAGGAGCAGTTAAAATTTGGCCAAACCAAAACTTGTCTAAATGTGTGATAGTTTTCGCAATCGTAAAATTGCGCCAAAAATCACCACTTAGACGTTTTCCAAACTGTTTAGCGCAACATTTATGTTAGTTTTAATTTTGTTTTATAGCTTCATTTATTTCATTGACCGATTTCTTCAAATTTGAGATAATTGTGTTAATATTGTTAAATGGCTTTTGAAATTTCGCCAAAAATTTTACTTTCATTGACTGGCGTAAAATTAGCGAACTTGAAATCACATCCAAAAAAATTATTGACAAAAAAACTTTAATTTTATTAACTCAAGTTTTAAGGTTTGAAAAAAGAAGATTTTACCTAAATGGCTTTTGCAAATTTTTGGCGAAATTAATTGTCGAAGATACAATACCTAAATCAGTGGTACCTATTTGACTTTCAGCAAGCTTTTTAAAAACGTGCCAAAACCAAGTATTAGTAAAATTCTTATCATTAAATCTGTCAATTTACAATGTAAATACCACAGCATATTTATCATACAGCACACGAAGGACTTGGGTGTTTTGCCAGGAATGGATTACTTGACTGAAAATGGCTGCTCATAGATATTTCGTTGGCAGGTTGTATTTGAGTTTCGAATAGATACAAAGTGTTTGTCAATGCATTACTCTAAACGCTTTAAATATTTTATAATCCTTTAACAGGTAATACATCAACTTCATTTCATTACGAAATCGTTGGATATGGTTTAGGAAAATAGTTAGTTTAGCTAGCTTCTTGACTTAACTTTCGAAAGTGGCGGTTACATTTTGAAAAAGTACAGCTTTTACAATCCGGAAAAGAAATTTCAATTAGGCAAGCATTTTCCATGAATAAATATTTAAATTTCGCACAGAAAGTCTGAAATAGATCAAGTAAACTTAAAGCTCAGTCAACTAATCCGGAAGCTATCGGTAATTTCAGTTAGTACCGTAAAATGGGGTGTATAGGAACAGCGGGGTCAATCGGAACAAAACTTCCCAACCGTACAAAGAAATTCTTCATAAATATACTATTGGGTATTTTTCGCCATGAATTTTTTTTTTAGAAAGGTAAGATCATAGGAAGTAGGAAAAAAATACTTTTGTCAATCTGGCAACGCTACTGGCTTCTAAAGAGGGCTGCACGTTGAATGCTAGAAAACATCACATTTTCATAGACTGCAAAACTTCATATGCAAGAACAAACCTTCTTATATTTAAAAACTATGAGTGGTATGTTTCAATTATACATGTATCTGAACAACAGAATACCGCATTAGAATTTACATTTTTTATAAATTGTGTCATAAAAGTGAAAAATTCTGAAAAATGCCATGGGAAAAAAATTTGCGGGGTGAATCGGAACACTTAGTTCTGTTGTTCCAATTCAAACTTATTTGAAGGAAATTGTTTGAAAAATCAAGATTCTAACCCCAATTCTTCTAATCAAGACAGCGACAAGGATTTAATACTGTTTATCCTTCTCGTGAGCAACTAGATCTTAGAATGACAAAAGTTACAGATTTCAAAAGATTTTTTCTCCAGGAGACTTTTTTTTACTTAAAATAAAAGGGAGAAAGTCACATAGACTTTATGTAGTAAACGTCCAGCACACAGACAGTGATGAATAAGCGAAAAAATCTTTCAGGACAATCCCCGAAACCCAGAAATTTCAAAAAACTAAAGAAAAGGCAGAGTTCATCCCAGGAGATGTTATGAAAAAACTTAAGCCAAGTCACAATTGCTAGTTTTAAGGACAAGTACATATTTGTGGACGACATGAGTGACTTCCATTCATGTTAAATCTTTGCATTTCAATTCAAAAGCTTTTCTTAAAATTACTTTTCATTTTTCATAAGTTCAAAATTATTTTGAATTTTCACAAATTATAAACGTTTACTGGTACTGAAATTATACATTTATTTGACAGTAATTATCTGTTCTTATTCTCCCCCATCAATATTACTCATGTTTGTGAGACCTATTACAGATTAAATTGAAAAAAATAAAAATGTTAACAAGTGTTCCGATTGACCCCTATCAGCGGGGTGATTCGGAACACCCATAATTTGCTATATATTTTAATAATAATTGCTCAAAATCTTTTGTCTTTGCTTGGAATATCAAAAGTAAAGCAAAACCGAAGTTTTTACCCAAAAAATCAAATTAAAAAAAAATCTTTTAACTGCTTTTTTTACAATCAAAGCTGAAAAGTGTTCCGATTAACCCCATTTTACGGTACTTAAAAACAAGTTAATTTCAAGATTATAAAGGAATATGATGCATGAAAGAAAGCACAACTTACCTTTTATAATCCAAATGAAGGTTTTGGTGATAAAATCCAACTGGAATAAGATTCTTCTAGCTAGTTTGAATGGGTTTTGCGTATAATAACAAGCTGGAAAATGAAAGAAACTGGCCCCAATGTGATGACGTAGTCCTTAGCAACCGTTTCAGACAGAAGGCTTGGAGTTTCGATGGTAACGCCCTAACTGATTTCCCTCTGGTTTTCAAAACTATTGAATATCCGCTAAGTTTACATGCAGGGCCGGATTACTAAATAGGCAACGTAGGCAGTTGCCTACGGGCCCCGGGTTTTAAAAGGGCCCCGAGAAATCCTGAAGATATCCTTTTTAATACGCTTTTGTGATATTGTTTGTATGTATGTATGTAACTCTGAATAAAAGATAAAATTCACGTTCTTTACAAATATAAAAGTAATACACTGAAGTGACAAAAGTCATGGGATAGCAATATGCAAATTTTCAGATGGCAGTAGCATCGCATAGAACAGGTATAAATGCGCAGTGCTTTTACAGAGCTTTCATTTCTGTTCAAGTTATTCATGTGAAGATGTTTTAACGTGATGATGACCGCACGACGTGAATTAACAGACTTTGAACGCGGAATGTTAGTTGGAGCTAGACGCATGGGTCATGCCATTTCGGAAATCGTTAGAGAATTCAACATTCCCAGATCCACTGTGTCAAGAGTGTGCCGAGAGTATGAAATTTCAGGCATAACATCCCACCATGGACAGCGCAGTGGTCGACCGCCTGCACTTGAAGATCGAGACCGGCGACGTCTGCAAAGAGTCGTAAATTCTAACAGACAAGCAACACTGCGTCAAATCACCGTAGAAATCAATGTGGGACGTACAATGGACGTGTCTGCTAGAACTGTGCGGAGAAATTTGGATTTCTTGGGCTATTCCAGCAGAAGACAGACTCCAGTGCCTTTACTGACAGAACGACATCGCTTGCAGCGACTCTCGTGGGCACGTGAGCATATCGGTTGGTCCCTAGATGAATGGAAAACCGTGGCCTGGTCCGATGAGTCACGATTTCAGCTGGTAAGAGCCGATGGTAGGGTTCGAGTGTGGCGCAGACCCCACGAAGCCATGGACCCAAACTGTCAGCAAGGCACTGTTCAAGCTGGTGGTGGCTCCGTAATGGTGTGGGCTGTTTTTTCATGGCATGGACTTGGTCCTCTAGTGCGACTGGACCGAACATTGACTGGAAATGCTTATGTGCAGCTACTTGGAGATCACTTGCAGCCATTCATGGACTTCATGTACCCAAACAACGATGGGATTTTTATGGATGACAATGCGCCATGTCACCGGGCCACAACTGTTCGCAATTGGTTTGAAGAAAATTCTGGACAATTCCAACGAATGATTTGGCCACCTAGATCGCCCGACATGAATCCCATTGAGCACTTATGGGACACCATCGAGAGGTCTGTTCGTGCCCAAAATCCTGCCCCATCAACGCTTTCACAATTATGGACGTCTATCGAGACAGCATGGCTCAATATTCCTGCAGAAGACTTCCAACGACTTGTTGAGTCCATGCCACGTCGAGTTGTTGCACTTCGCCGGGCAAAAGGAGGGCCGACACGATATTAAGAGGTATCCCATGACTTTTGTCACTTCAGTGTATATTTAATATACTATTATATACAGGGTGAGTTCGATCGAATCTGCAATACGAAAAGGGGTGATAGAAGAGCCCAAGTGGAGTATAGAACCACCCATTAGCGGTGTCAATTCGTAACCGTAACCGAGTTATGGTATATTTAAGGAAAATTCGCAAAAAACAAAATTCTGAGAAAAAGACCAATTTTTGAAGTTCCTGTTGGGTCTACGCACAAAATAAGCACATATTTCAAAAGAGCAGAAAAAATCCTTTAAAATGACATCTTTTTCATCAAGATAGTCGCACTTTATAGCGAGTTACAAGCTTTCAAACACTGGAAACACTCAAAAATGAAATTTCATCAAACTTTTCAGTCAAAAATTTCAGAAACAACCGTATGAGCTACAACCGGTCAAATGCACCAAAAACTTTCCCATTTCACTAGCTTTCAGGTGATACAACAGAAAATCATATTGGGCTTTAAGTTCAGCAGATATTCTGGCTTTTGTTTGAAACAGTATGAAAATCGTCCTTTGTCAGAATATGGAAACCAGCAAAGAGTCAGACTTTTATGTTCTAAATTTTCTATTTCATGTAAGTGTACTGGTTTATTTATTCAAGAAAAGGAAAATTTTATAACTAAATATTAAATTGTAACGCTTTATTAAATTAATAATCACAACAGAAGATAACAACACGTAGAAACAAAGGCAGCATTACTTTAACGCGCTTTTGACAAAAAAAAAAAAAAAATTCAAAATTAAATGAGTTACACTAACATCTATGAGTACATTTACATGTAAGCAATCCTCAAAATTTCCCAAAGCTACTGGAATTATCATCCCCCACACCGGATAGATGCACTTGGCCTTTTAAGAGCGAGAACTACCGTCGCTCTCCATGAAATTTCATTTCATAGAGTCCATTCATCCTGTCATTTGGGTCCTATTCCTTGGCCACCTAGATCACCAGACCTGACGCCAGTGAACTTCTTTGTTTGGAGATTCTTGAAACAAGCAGTTTACTGCTCAGATGCAACCAGTTTGCAGGACTTGCGCATTTGGCTTGATGGAGCAGTAGCAAAAGTGAGAAATGAAATTTCATTGAGAGCGACGGTAGTTTTTGCTCTTAAAAGGCCAAGGGCATCTATCCGGTGTGGGGGATGATAATTTCAGTAGCTCTGGGAAATGTTGAGGATTGTTTACATGTAAATGTACTCATAGATGTTAGTGTAACTCATTTAATTTTGAATTTTTCTTTGTGAAAAGCGCGTTAAAGTAATGCTTCCTTTGTTTCTACGTGTTGTTATTTTCTGTTGTGATTATTAACTTAATAAAGTGTTACAATTTAATATTTAGTTATAAAATTTTCCTTTTCATGAATAAATAAACCAGTACACTTACATGAAATAGAAAATTTAGAACATAAAAGTCTGACTCTTTGCTGGTTTCCATATTCTGACAAAGGACGATTTTCATACTGTTTCAAACAAAAGCCAGAATATCTGCTGAACTTGAAGCCCAATATGATTTTCTGTTGTATCATCTGAAAGCTAGTGAAATGGGAAAGTTTTTGGTGCATTTGACCGGTTGTAGCTCATACGGTTGTTTCTGAAATTTTTGACTGAAAAGTTTGATGAAATTTCATTTTTGAGTGTTTCCAGTGTTTGAAAGCTTGTAACTCGCTATAAAGTGCGACTATCTTGATGAAAAAGATGTCATTTTAAAGGACTTTTTCTGCTCTTTCGAAATATGTGCTTATTTTGTGCGTAGACCCAACAAGAACTTCAAAAATTGGTCTTTTTCTCAGAATTTTGTTTTTTTGCGAATTTTCCTTAAATATACCATAACTCGGTTACGGTTACGAATTGACACCGCTAATGGGTGGTTCTATACTCCACTTGGGCTCTTCTATCACCCCTTTTCGTATTGCAGATTCGATCGAACTCACCCTGTATACTAAAAGCTAAACTATATTACATGTTAATATATTGCTGGTGCATGTAAACTTAGTGGATATTGAATAGTTTTGAAAACCAGAGGGAAATCAGTTAGAGTGTCATGAAATATAGGTTGATTAACTCTAAAAGCGTATTTATTAGTTTTTTTAAACTTAACTTTAGATGGCACTGAGCTAAACGATTGCATGTTAAGAACATTATTTGATGCAATTTGCGAATAGAACTTAAGTAAACGTTCATACTGCCATCCCACTTCTTGCTCATCACCAGGGAAGATTTCTACCAAAAAAAGTGCTAAAGTCTAAAAGTACCCACAACTTATTTTATCGCCTGAGTAGCATGAATTTCGCCTAAAATATTAAATTTTGTAAGTGCAGGAGCTTTACTCTTTATTCAAATTAAGCCTTGTTCACCATTAACACTATTTACACCTGTAACATAATAAATCATTATGATTGATTATGTATTCCATAATAACAATTTTAAATGATTAAAATATATTTGCACAATATATATCAGTTATTTAAAATCTCATTTATCAAATCCATATGGTGAAGGGACCCCCTCATTTCAAATGCCTATGGGCCTCCAAATCTTTAATCCGGCCCTGTTTACATGCACTTATAATACATCAACACATGCAATATAGTTTAGCCTTTAGTACTGTCTGTTTGCGTATTGTGCGCCTGGCAGCCACGAACGCTTCCATCTGAAAAAGGGGAGATAGGTTTAGGATGCGCATTTCCCGATGCCTTCAGCTTTTGTTCGCTTGCTACTTCCTCGTTGCATTTCCCCCCTATTTCGCGAAAGTCAGAAGAGACTTGGCGCGTGCGCAGATGCTTCGGAGGTCGCACGAAAAATTTTTAGACAGTATTAACAGTAGTTTAAATATATTACTTTTATATTTGTAAAGAACGTGAATTTTATTTTTTATTCAAAGCTACATACAAACTAGAGCCCCTATAGGAGCCTTAATACAAACAACTGAAACACAGGGACGTCATTTCAAGTTTTTCCAGGAGGGGGGGGGGGCAAAGGGTCCAAACACAATGCAATTTCATCGGAAAACATAAAAACCACGCCCACTTATATGTAAATACATTGATTTCTCAAAGTCCCCCTGCCCCCCCCCCCTAAATGACGGGCCTGCTGAAACACTTCACATCAACATGTAATATAGTTTAGCCTTTAGTATTATATAATAATAGTATTAAAGATATTACTTTTATATTTGTAAAGAACGTGAATTTTATCTTTTATTCAGAGTAACATACATACATACAAACAAACAAACCCACATGTGAAACTAATAAAAGCGTATTATAAAGCTAAATCATTTTAACCATTGTGTCAAGGAGAGGTTGTTTACCCTGCATTGATACAACACTAGTAAAGAAACCAGTTTGACATAGTTTGTCTACTTATCAACCCCGACTCACAAAGGAGGCGCTGTAGCTGCGAAACAGAAGAACAGATTACGATTTCGAAAATAATAATGCACTGTAAAAAATGAATGTTGTTTTTATAGTATATTATAGCTAATTTTATGGTAATAAACAGTAAAATTGCTAACTTTACAGTGCTAAACTGTAAAATTGCTAATTTTAAAGTAATAAACTCAAAAATTGTTAATTTAACAGTTTATTACCATGCATTTTATAGTTTAAAACTGGAACCTCTTCAGCCAGTATTTAACTGAAGACCTAAACGTATATTTAAATATTTTACCGAGCATAAAGCCGAGTTTTTCTACGTCTGATGGAATTTGTTTGGAACTTCCAAGCTTTGGAGAACTCGAATTAAAATATTTTATAGCAGACTTGAAATACAATACTTAGTAGTCCAGGCTAGAAGGCCATATACCAAAAATTTATATATATATGAGATTTTTTGGTGGTTTCTTTTGAATTTGACCTGCTGATTTCGAATCCGTTGAGTGCCAGACGCTAAACCTTGAGCATTTTTGTCAAAATGGCGAAATCCAATATGGCTGCTGTAAAAGGTATGAAGCAAATTAATGGAAACGTGCGTGCAATGAAACATTTTATACACTTAAAAATGATTGTACTCTTTAGTCAAAATATAATTCTATTGAAAATTAATATTTATGAAAAGTATACGAATAAAAAATTTATCAAAATGGTAAAATTCAAGATGTCAGCCTAAAAAGTTGTAAGGTTTGATTTTCAGGTATTAATCATTTTTTAAACCGTAATTTACATGAAAATAGAATGTTTTAACAAAGATAAATGTTTAAAATGATATGCAGGGAGCATAAAAAATGTGATTTAGCCTAAAAATAACACTGTAAAAATATTTAGAAACATTCCAAACCTAAGTTTCGGGATCTTGCCGTTTAAACCAATTTCCTGCAAGAAACAAGTTTTGTTTGCGAAAAAGTTTCCATATTTGTACGAGTTGCATTAATGCGAATTTCTGACTGGTGTGAGACGTATTTTTAGCTACAAGTTGGAAGGTAACGTGTTTGTTTAGTGTTTCGCCTTGAACTAGATTATGGATTGTCCAGATTGACTTTACCCAAGTAAGGGTTATGTGCAATCTCTCGATATTGTAGTTTTGGATGAATTGCAAAACAAATAAGCGGCTTAATTATTTGCTCGCAATTTTTGCCTTAGCACTGGCCATATTTGTTAAACTTCTCCAGGAGCTTTCCTTGTAAGCCAGAAAGGTGCTGAACTGTTACCATCAACCTATCTAAGAGTTTCTGGGAGGGTCCGGGCCGATCATATAGAGGAGCCGAGCCGATCAAAGATCCACCGTCTTCATTAATGGTGGGTGAGGGACGTTAAAATGTTCGTGGTCACAAAATCCTCCTAGTGAAACGACACCTCTCGGGGGTGCTGGGCCAAGGGTTTGCTCGGCCCTTGGGCCTGGTTCAAAAATGAACAGAGCGCTCTTCAGGGCCTCATCCCGGTTAAACCATGGGTTGTGGTATGTACGGGGGAACCCTGGAGTGTGAAGCGAAGTGAAAGTCAAAACCAACTGGAACCGAATGCGTACTGGAGAACAGGGACTCTGCATCCATTCTCATCAACCCCTCCCGCGCCTTCGGCCCCAAATGAAATGAAATTGGGTGTGATTTTACGGTGAGCATGGATTAAATAAGGTTGTGTTTTTTAAAACAAATTACGGCTGTTTTAAATGCGTAAATGCAACCAAAGACTTAAAAATGCCTTTAAAGTTTATCTAAATAGTACTTCGCACTTTAGAAAAAACACGAGTTTACAAACCTCTCTTTAGCCTACTTTCCCGTTAAAAATAAAAGAAAGACGAAAAAAGTATTAAAAGTACTTAATGCATCTAAAAAATATCGCCAAGTCCAAAAAATATCGCCAAGTTAAAAAAAATATCGCCAAGTACAAAAAAAATCGCCAATAAAAAAATAAAAAGGTAAAATGAATATCGAAAAATTAAAAATTTGAAAGTAGGGTATTGAGATGGGGAATTTGTGTGTCGGTCGGTCGTGTCGGTCGTCGGTCTGTCTGTCCCCCCCCCCCTAATAACTTTTGAATGAACATTCCGAATTGAACAAACTTTCTTTTGTTGGAAAGATCTCGGCGAGTACAGCTCATTCCCATATTTGATTTTTCGATTTGAACAATTTTTGGTTCAACTTTGAACCGTTCAAACAACCTGTCCCGCGATGCTAACTTTTGAGTGAACAATCCGATTTGAACAAACTTTTTTTTTGTTCGAAAAAGCTTATCAAGGATACTTCATTCCCGCATTTACATTTCCGATTTGGACAATTTTTATTTCAACATTGATCCGCTCAAGCAAGCTGTCACCCCTAATAACTTTTGAGTGAACAGTCCGATTTAATCAAACTTTTTTTATTGCTCGAAGGATCTCAGCAAGGATACTTCATTACCATATTTAAATTTTCAATTTGAACATTTTTCGTTCAACATTGAACCGTTCAAGCAACCTTTCCCCACCTAATAACTTTTGAGTGAACCGTCCGAATGGAATAAACTTTTTTTTGTTTGAAAGATCTCGAAGAGGCTCATTCCCATATTTTGCTGTTTGATTTGAACCATTTTTTGTGCAATGTTGAACCGTTCAGAAAAAACTTAACATTAGAGTCTACGGGGAAATTTAAGTTGAATGTTGATCCTGAACTTAAAGGCGGATTTCCTTCAAACTAACTTTGTAAGAAAATGGTTTTGATAAATAATGTATTGTAAAGTACTTTTCTGAATAATCTTCTGTGAGGATTCTGATTCCGACTCCGACTCCGCAAAAAATAGCGGAAATGCAGGCTCCAAAAAAAAAAAAAAAATGACTGACTGTGCAGACGATTTTTTGTTTATTTATTCATTTGTTCTATTTTATTGATTGATTTTTTTTTTGGCAGACGATTTTTTTTTTGTAACAAAAATTTTTCATTCACGAGAGCATTTTATTCTTTATTCATATTTAACAACTGGCAACGGATTAAAAATGAAATTCGAGACATTTTATTAACGGACGAGTTTTTTTTTTCTTTTTTTTTTCTTTCTTTGATAAAATGTGTTTTGATGTTATTGTACTTTTAATTTTTTTTTTTTTTTTGAAAACGATTCAGGAATTTTTCTACGGAAGAACTATAACAGTTACATTCTTTAAAGGTGCGACAAAACTTTATTTATTCGTTTATTTACTTTTTACGTGTTTATTTCATCTGATGAGAGGGGAACATTTTGCTTCTAGAAATCAGCTTTAAGTGCTAAAAAGGTATGTTTGACATAATTTTCAGTCTCAGATAATCAAGAGAATAATGATCAGATGCTAAAATGCCGATGTCGATGGGGAAAGTAGGCTCGTTTAGTTCTTGACAGAACTTCTTGTTCAGTATTAAAATTATAAGAAGGGGGGAGCAAAAAAAAAAAAATCTACCATTTGAGTCGTACTGTGCCGTAGATGTGCATAAAAAGCAGTTTTTTCAAAAGTGATTTTATTCTGTTATTTTTCGAATTCAAGCGAAATTTTCCCTAAAATTTTGTAATTCGAAACGAAAAATTCTGGGCACAACCTTTTCAATTTTTAGTCGAAACAAAATGTTTGATTGTATATGCGTCGGACTGAAAGTGAAGAGATGGTGAGCAAGAACGTAGCTATGGGGCGGGTACAGAGGGTCCGCCCCCCCCCCTTCCGAAAAGACTACTGTCTTTTTTCTTTGTTTAAATCACTCTGTATCAACAATACTTTTCTCAAAACGGAAATATTTATTAAAACACTATCTTTTTCTTTAAACAGCAATCAGCCGTCTTTCCTGCTTCCGAATCAATTCAAAACACAAGAACCTCCATTGTTTTTTAGTCATTCTTCAGATTTTCTACCGGTTTCTCTAAACTAAAGACATTCTGCAGAAATCTTGCCGAATTTTATTACACGGCAATGCAGTCTTTTCCTGCAAAAATATCGAGGTTTAATTCAAATTAGCGTCACTTTCGGGAAATTTAAATCTGCTTCTAGTTAAAAACGTGAAGAATTTTTCAAAATTTGAAGAGATTCACAGAAAATCTGCCATAAAAGAAAAAAATTTCATCCCTACAGCGCGAATACTATGATCTTTTCTAAATTTGGAGCACAATAAAGAATAGAAAATGAATACTCATCATCGTTTTTTCTTGTCCAGATAAAAATGCTCAATATATTTATTTATTTATAGATATAAAGCTAGCATTCATTTTCCAATAGGGAAACCAATGGATATTCTAAGTTTACTGAAAAACATAAAAGACGTACTTTTTACGAGGATAATGCATATTAGTTTACTTCCGTTTCTGGGTAAATAATTAAGCATTTTTTTAAGCTTAAGATCAATAATGATTTCCAAAAAGTATTAAATGTGATTAAATGTAACAAAATGTTCTTCACTTTCATTTTAGTAGCTTTGAAGCAAAACCAAAGTATTATTTCACGTTTTTTCTCGAAAATAATGAATGCGTTTATTATAGTTTGGCCATGACACGTAAAAACGAAAGTCTGGTGACGTTTCGCGAACAACGAGTCCATTGTTTTAAATTTCTCTATTAGGAAGAGTTTGATATGCTCTGCAAAGAATCAGTAGCTAAGTTCAGAGCTAATTTGTATCAATTATTTTTCATACAAAGTTTCTAATTTTGTATAAACCTTTCACACTTTCTCTAACACTCTTTGTAAGAAGTACTTTTTTATTTTATTAGTAACAAAAAAAGTGATATAAGGGAAATAAAAATTGTTAGAAAATGTTTAAAATGTGATGTACCCCTTAAATACGGCCCTTCACAGGTGTATATATGAAGCGCACCTCAGAAGTTCTTCTTGAGATAAATAAATAAAAAATGAATAAATCAAAAATAATATAAAAATAAATTAAAAGCAGAAAATAAGTATAGTTGAAACTGCATGCGTTTAAAAAGTCGCAGATCCATGAAAACAAAAGATAACATCTTTTGCTCGGTGTGCAAATAAGCCAAGGTGAGATTAAGTATTCCTGGAACGGGGGTTATCATGTGAGTTTGCAGATGCGGCTTTATCCTTTCAACTTTTCCCGCCTATTTCTTCTCCCTTTTTTGTCTCTTGTTTATGTTTTTTTTTCCCTAGCATGCTTCTTTTCTTTTAAAATAGTAAAATTGTATTTAGTTTTTTCAGGGCCGTTACCAGACCTTAATTTTGGGGAGAGTTTACCAAACCTATTTCTCGTGAAATCTATAAAGTCAATAAAATTTGATTTCATATTCTATGATAAGCTGGTTTTTGTTACAATCGATGCTAAAAGGGTATTAACATGAAAAATGTAAAAAAAAGGGCAATATTTTCAATGATGGATATAAAAATCTGGATAGATGAGTTTTTCGAAGGAGTACTTTTGAAATTTCTATCTGATGGGGGGAGGGGGGGACACTTATAATATGTGTTAAATGCACCAGTCGCTTCTGGGCCTCCACATAGCCGGCACTACCACTGTCATGGCATCGGGGTCAGTACGTCATAGGGTCAGTGCTTTTCCCCAGAAAAAAATTAAAGGACGAAGGGCGGGTGGGGGGAGGGATTAATTAGGTTTTTTGTTAACACTAACACTCCAACACAACAGCATTAAATGTCTACACACGTTCAAGCCTGTGTTCTAAACAGTCTATTCCTTCATTGTCTTGCATGTTAAAAGCTAATACTATAATACCTATCATTTCGGATTTAGCAAAATTTTTTTTTTTTTTCAAAATTACAAATATCTATCCAATCCCAGATAATGGGGGAGCGAGAATATAAGGAGGCTAGTTACAATATTTGGCAACGGGACCCACGGACTGATATGGGTGCCTTCCATTTCAAAAAGAGAAAGACTGCAGATTTGATTGGTATCTCTCACAAAACTGAGTCGTCATTACCTCCAAGCTTTAGTTACAGGTTTTACTGCAAATATTCACTTTTCTTTTTCGTATTCAGAATTTTATCTGTAACGTGAATGATCACTTGCAAAACATGTAAGTTATGTTATTATTTTATCTTTTTTTAAACACATTCTATTTATTCGTGTAGTATTTATTTACTTATTTATTTATGTTTTTCGTGTACAGATTGTTGAAGAAATTAAATGTGCGTTTTTGAAATTTATCTCTCTGCAAACAAAATAGCTGCTGCCACCGCTGTCTGGGTCGAACACGAAACTTTTTCAAATTTCCGTATTATAGCAACCGGGTTGACCTGATTTACGCGATCCAGACAGAAATTATAATCTATGTAAAATTCACCATTAGAATACAGTAACTCCTCCTTATATCAAGCTTGTTGGGAGACAAAAAAATTAAAAAAGGAGAAAAAAGAAAAGAAGAGAAAAGAGACACGAAAAAACGAAAACATGATATAACTGATGTTTTAAAAGTAACGATCCAATTATCGTTCAATTCAATAACATGTGCACCAACAGAAAAATTTAAAAAGGTTAGTTTATTGCCATTACTACGACGTTTTCTAAAAAAAAAAAAAAAACCACACGGAAATCCGCCTACCACTTTTCTCAAAATAAATAAGCAAATAAATAAAATATATTTTACTATGCTATGGTGAAAAACACATGAAAAGTTGCAGCTTTAACTCCAACGAAATAAGTGTATGGAAAACATGACGGTGCTGTTGATTGATTAAAAAAAGAAAATACTGTTCTAAAAAATGTACTATTTTTCTGTGATGTCAAATGTAAAGCAACATAAATATATATATATATATATATATATAAAAAAACTTCGTAACAGAAAAGCGATACATCTGAATGAGCGACATAAGGGGTGTATTGCGTTGCGAAATAAGAATTGAGGGAAATAGACAATCTTTTGTTGCCGGAGAAGTATCAAAGTGTCTTCCAATAACCTACACAGAATCAGGTGTGGCACCCCCCCCCCCCCCCAAATTCAATGGCGCAAACTTCTCCAAAAATTTTTCACAACACTCTTGTGCTCTTTATTTTTATTTTTACCCGTCTTTTTTATTTTATTTATTTTTTTTATTTTTTTAATATTTTTTTTTTTAATTATAATTATTATTATTATTTTTTTTTATTAATTTTTTAAAAGTTCGAACTATGCGCAGGATAGAATTGCTTTTTTTTCCAGACATTCCAAGTACACACATACGCACAAAAATAAATAAATAGCTAAATAAAAAAATAATAAAGAAATAAAAGAAATAATTTGAATTGAAAAATAAATAAACGAAAAATTTTTGTTAAAAAAAAGCCTCAAATAATTTAAATTAAAAAAAATAAATAAATAATTTAATTAAATAAATGAATTAAAAATCTCCCCCACCTACAAATTTTGATGGCGCAACGAGCGCCATAATCCCCTCCCCCCCCTGTGGGCACCCCTACACAGAATGGCAACCTCTTAGCTATTTTGCAAACGTATTAGGGGTGTTAATTCTTAAATCAAGCTTCGCATGTTGAGCCAAACATCAGACGTTTTCCATGAACACACTTTATTGAACGACACAAGACATGGACTTACACAGCACAGAACACATACAAAACCAAAAAAAAAACAGAATAGCCACTCGGCAGAGGCGCATGCGCCTTTATAAGCATTGCCCATTCTTTACGGTTGCAGTTAAATTTCAACAAATTCCCCCCCGAATGACCTAGGGGTTCATTACTAACTTTGAAATAAGTACAAATCAGAAATAATAGAAAAAAAAAATTCAAAACATTCAATAGTAATAAATTCGTATCATAACAAATAAATCATTCATAAAGTTCCAAATTATATAATAACTGAACTGGTCGATTTAATATTGAATTTTGAATTTTTACTTTACAAGAACGTATTTTACCATCCCTGCCAGGGAATACCTCAAGAATTTTCCCCAATTTCCAAAAATGCCTGGGCAACTTTTCATCATGAACTAAAACAATATCGTTAACATTAAATTCGTGAATTTTTTTAGTGTTTTTTACACAATGAGCAGATTTTAACAAAAATACATACTCTTTGGCCCATTTGTTCCAAAACATATTTAGTGAGTAAACTTATTCTTGTCAGTTCTTATCAGTGCTCAACACATGTCAGTTTTGTAAAGATCAGTATGGGAATAAATTAGTTGCACTAATTTTAATTCTTCAAGCATGGCTTTATATTAAATTATTTATTTAATTATTTTATAAATATTTAACTGTTAATAAGGTAAAATGGAATTCGATGCTGAAATTAATAGCTCTTTATCACCATGCTCAGTTAGTAGCCCATCAAATGAAATTTGTCATAAAGTATCCTACATCAAACGAAAAGACCTCATTTATTTTCCTGATATTCATGTGATATTCAAGAAATTCTTCAATTAAAAACAGGAGTATCCCAATCACAAGATTGGGTATTGCTTATAATATAAATATTTAGAGCTCATTTATGTTAATTAATTTCTCAAGAAAGTATTTAGTGCTTTATAATTATGAATGCATAATGCTCAGGCATCAGAGAAATACTTTTTCTTGTTTTCATCAATTATCTAATTTATTGTTCAATGATTTAATAAATTAAATTTCATGACATATTGAGTAGATAATACAGCTAATAATAAATATATAATTATTTTTTGGTTTAATTAATTTTAAGTCCATGAGAGGGGGAGCAAAAGCATATGGTCGTCGCGAAAAACATGCATATACTGTCAGCAGGATATCTCTTAATGGGAGAAATAACCAAAAGTAAACTCTTTTCCTGTGAATAGCTAACATATCAGTGGCTTGTTTTAAAAAAAAATTAAAGTTTCTACTGCTCCCCCTTTATGAGAAAAATGGCTGCCAAGATGGCCAAAAACGCATTTTTTGCCTTATGGCTTATTTTTATGCTAAAATATTTCCAAGAAGGAGTGAGAAACCCAAAAAATTTATTGCGTAGCAATTTACAGGGAGGACCTGTACACTACCAGAAAGTGAGAAAACCTTTGGTTTTGTTTGCCTTTTTTTGTAATAAATGCCTGAATTTTAGCAAAATCTGCAAAATCAAGTTTTTGTGGTGACAACTTCAAAGAGCCCTGTACCTTGGCAATTTTCATTATGAACGTTCTAGTATTTTTTTTCAGAATGCCTGGAGTAACTAGTTTCCATAGATATCTAACACTTTTATTTTGCATGAGTACAATTTTTTATAAAAAATGATTAAATAACATCACTTTTTTAGTATTTTGACGTGGCGGACAAACTTTGAGGGCATGTATCTCAGAAAATAAGAGGAGCAGGTAACTTTCCTTTTGGGCTTTTTCATACCTCTATACCATCAATCTGTGTACCAAATTAAAAAAAAATCCGAGTCGGTCGTGCGACCCCCATTCGGTGATTTGGTATGGAATCGCTCCTACAGTCTTTCTTACCGCAAGTTTTACTGACCGAATAAGTCTTTCATAGAAACCGCCCCACCAAGCAGCTCGCTCGATGATAAACTGCCAGCGGATTTGATGATGTGCGTAGAAAGCTTTAACTAAGGGATGGCTAATCACACTCCACAGATTGAGTTCAATATCACTTCGCTTAAAAGTCTTGGCATTGTCGGTCAAAATTGTTGAGCACAATCCTCGGCGGCTATTGAAACGCCGAAGTGCCATAAGAAAAGTTTCGGTAGTTAAACTGCTCACGAGTTCCAAATGAAGAGCCCGAGTCACACCACACGTGAACAAAACTATGTAGTGCTTAACATCACTATTCTTTACGTAGAAGGGTCCTCCGAAGTCGATTCCTGTAACGGAGAACACATCAGACTGTTCTACGCGAACAGTTGGCAATGGAGCGGTAACTTGAACACCCGATGGCGAATTGAATCTTTTGCACAGCATACATTTTTTCAAGATGTTCTTCACAGTCTGCCTCCCTTTGATGAGCCAGTATCGCTCTCGAATTTCCAAGAGTTTCACTAATTCCACCGTGAAACACCTTATTATACGCAGCTCTAACTAATAACTTAACAAAATGATGCTTGGCTGGCAAAATTACAGGATGCTTTTGCAAGTAGGTAAACTTAGATTTCTGCAGTTGTCCGCCAACTCGTAATTGCTGATCTGCATCGAGGAACGGACTAAATTCTGAAATTGATGAAGTTTTAAATAAGGGTTTGTCTTGTTTCAAACACGCGACTTCTTCAGCGAAAACTTCTCTCTGTACGGTTCTAATCCAACATTTTTCGGCACCATCTAATTCTTCCGCTGTTAATTCATCGCTTCGCTTTTCCGAACCCTTTCGAACGTTGTATACAAAACGAAGTACCCAACCGGTAACACGCAATAGCTTTCCTAAGCTGCTGTAATTTGCCAAGTCAATTATCGCATCTGGGTTTGCTTTAACTTCACATGAAAATGTAGCTACTCGTTCCCTACTGTAGCAGTCATCATAACTTTCGGTGGGAGATAAATCGCAATTCAAATTTGTTGGCCAATGATTTTCCGGCATGCGAAGCCACTCAGGGCCATGAATCCAAGTTTCATCGTTGATGAGTTTTTCGACTGATACTCCGCGTGAAACGTAATCCGCGACATTATCTTTGCTGCTACAGTGACGCCAATCTCCAGGATATGAGTTCGATTGGATTTCAATTATCCTATTCGAAACGAATTGCTTGTACTTTGTAGCTTTCCCTTTTATCCAATACAGGGTAATTGAAGAATCCGTCCAAAGATAACTTTTTGTCACTGGGAAATTGAAACTAGTTTTCAAATATTTTAAAATTCTCGATCCTAACACTGCACCCAAAAGTTCTAGTCGCGGGAGGGTCAACTTCTTGAGAGGAGCAACTCGACTTTTAGCTGTTATGAATCTTGTAAATATCTTTCCGTTCTCAGTCATATAACGAAAATATGAAACGGCACCAAACGCTTTAGGGCTTGCGTCACAAAAGATATGAATTTGCAAGTCTTTTGCTTCTTCTATAGGATACGGAAAGAATTTTCTGTCGAGGGTGAAATCTTGAAGTAGATAAACTTGAGAGCACCAAGCTTCCCACTTTTTCTTTAAATCACTAGGCAGCTCCTCATCCCATCCAAGGCCACATTCCCAAATTTCTTGTAACAAACATTTTATAATTAAAACGAAAGGGGATACAAAACCTACAGGGTCAAAAATTTTCGCAGCTGTTTGCAGAACACTTCGCTTTGAGTTCTTTAAATTTTTCATTATGTCAAGTAATGGTTGAATATCTAGTTTGAATGTATCCTTGTCTAAATTCCAGATTATGCCCAGAACTTTTAAAGGACGCTCGCTTAACTTATCGATTTCTTCTATGCCATTTTCATTCCACAATTTTCTTAATTTAGCAGAATTAGTCTTAAATTTACGTAAGTTCATATTTGCGTTTTTGAGAATTTCTACCGCACTTTTCGAGAGTTCGAAGGCCTTAGCAGCGGACTCTGATGAGCCTGCGAATAGGTCGTCTACATATAGGGAGGAATTTAGCAGCTCGTAAGTTTCCCTGGCTACTTCTTTATGGGCGATTCTCTGTAAACTGGTAATTGGCTGTCCGGACTGAGAATTTTAAAAACCATAAAGTGTAATAAAGTAATTATCGCTCTTAATACAAGTAAAACATTAATACTTTGTGGCCCAATTGTATTTGGAGTGATAACAATTTAATTTTTTTTTCTAGAAATTATCTAAGCGCCAAAAACACAGTCCCCTGGCTGTCCCAATCCCATAGTCTGACTGTTAAAGATAGTATTTCAGAAAACCTATTAACACTACATAAATTTGGAAAGTAATATCTAAAAATAGAATAATGAAGCTATATTTTTCGAATGAAATAAGGTATAATTACGTATTTCTAAAACTTAAAATTGTCATGTAAATTCTGTCCGGAGTTTTTTCAAACAGTCCCCTGCAACAAATTCAAAGCTGTAATACGAAAAATCTATAACTTTTGCAAATTCTTTTTCGCATGAAGTTTAAAGTAATCAGTGTGAATTTGCCGAAATCGCCGAGAAAGGTGTTGAAACGCTACTTTGCTTAGTTTGAGAGCCACATTTGTGCTGAAAGTATGCATCGTGATCGTTGCGAAAACAGTCCTCTGGGAAGTGATTTTATTAATGTCAATTAATTTAATTATAAAACATATTAGTTATTATGTCTACGATTTGTGCCTCAATTTATAGATAGTCTCGTAACTAATTACGTTCCAATAGTTTTGCAGATATTACGCAACAAAGAGCAAAAACACAGTCACCTGGCACAGTCCCCTGCCTCGTTATACTAGGCGGGGGGCTTACCCCCTATCATGATTTATCAGAAAAACACAAACTTCAATTGGCCCTCTTGCAAACCAAAGTAATAGATTCATTTTCTGAGCAATAGTATTATAATTATACGAACATTTCAAAAAACCGTGCCCGGACAGATTTCGTGTGAAAAATGACGAGTTTACAGAGAATCGCCCTTATATTTTCGAATGTGGTACTTAATTGTAGCAGCCAAAATGAATGAACTATTCGTAATTCCGAAGGACA